>JAHDVF020001221.1:0-183289 GCA_022606425.2 Lepidostoma basale | reverse complement strand
AAAAGTTTACCAACTCGCAGAAGAAATGCCAACATTTTTCGTTCAGATGTACTCGTATAATACATACCCTCGATGTTTACATGAATAGTCAGCCTTATACATAATACTACACATGTATCAATATGTTTGCAAGAGTCCGTATATTTCTATTAGTAGTAGATAAGTAGTTTACTGGGAGAAATACGGGGGAAAAGGGGCAGACTTTTCTGTATTTATATAATATACAACCTTTGTTAGTTATTTCATCGTATTTCTCAGCGTACGTGCTGGAAACGTATTAAAAATAGACCAAGAAGCCAAGCGATGACAGCGCGGGAAATGCATTTCCCGCTCAAATCTGACGTCTTATTTGTTCCGTGGTGTTGCCAGCACGATTCTCGCGTGTAGGTACCTACACAGATTTAAATTTAGATAAAAATGCTAAGCGGAAAGTTCTGGAATGTAATTTGAAAACGAATATAAAGTATAATGGAGCGATTTTATTTGGTTTAAGGCCAGATTTGTGGCGGGAAAATATACAATGTGTCGTTTTTTACAAATTAATATGAAAAGAAATAACGTTTTTGTACGTTTAATACTTATGAAAATGACATTAATCAAGAAGTTTTATCATATGTTATGGAAGTGACATGATTTGATTTACAATGACAACATAGTTGGATATCTTAACGATGTATTATAAGAATAATTAACGAACATGGAAATAAAAACAATAATTCAAATCATTTCTTGAAAATGTATTAGTATACTTTTAAAAAATGTTTGTGTTATTAAACAACACATGACAACTACATGGTTTCACATAACAGCCCAAGTCAACAAGTCTGCTACTATCTCATGTCTCATCTCCATGTCTAATATTCACACTTCCGTGTCTCATCTCTATGTCTCATCTCTACGTTTCATCTCTATGTCTTATCTAAATGTTTTATCTCCATGACTTATCTATATGTCCATTATCTTTATCTCATCTCTATGTCTCATCTCTATATCTTATCTATATGTCTCATCTCTATGTCGCATCTCTATCTCATCTCCATGTCTCAACTCCATGTCTCAACTCCATGTCTCAACTCCATGTCTCATCTCTATGTCTCATTTAAATTTACCATCTCTAGGTCTCATCTCTATGTCTCATCTATATGTCTCATCTCTATCTCATCTCCATGTCTCAACTCCATGTCTCATCTCTATGTCTCATTTAAATGTATCATCTCTAGGTCTCATCTCTATGTCTCCATTCTATATCTCATCTCTATGTCTCATCTATATGTCTCATCTCTATCTCATCTCCATGTCTCAACTCCATGTCTCATCTCTATGTCTCATTTAAATGTATCATCTCTAGGTCTCATCTCTATGTCTCCATTCTATATCTCATCTCTATGTCTCATCTATATGTCTCATCTCTATCTCATCTCCATGTCTCAACTCCATGTCTCATCTCTATGTCTCATTTAAATGTATCATCTCTAGGTCTCATCTCTATGTCTCCATTCTATATCTCATCTCTATGTCTCATCTATATGTCTCATCTCTATCTCATCTCCATGTCTCAACTCCATGTCTCATCTCTATGTCTCATTTAAATGTATCATCTCTAGGTCTCATCTCTATGTCTCCATTCTATATCTCATCTCTATGTCTCATCTATATGTCTCATCTCTATCTCATCTCCATGTCTCAACTCCATGTCTCATCTCTATGTCTCATTTAAATGTATCATCTCTAGGTCTCATCTCTATGTCTCCATTCTATATCTCATCTCTATGTCTCATCTATATGTCTCATCTCTATCTCATCTCCATGTCTCAACTCTATGTCTCATCTCTATGTCTCATCTCTATGTCTCAGCTCTATGTCTAATTTCTACGTCTCATTTTTATTTATTATATCCATGTTTCATATTTTTGTCTCATCTCCATGTCTAATTTTTATGACTTCTCTCCATGCCTCATATATATGTCTCATCTCTATGTCTCATCCCTATGTTTCATATCTATGTCTCATATTTTTATATCTACGTTCTTTATCTAATCTTTATGTCTACGTTCTTCGTCTCATCTACATATATGTAATATATACATTTCTCTTCTCAATGTCTATTATCTATTATCTATGTCTCGTCTCATTTTTCTTTGAGTATCTCATTTTTCGTAGTCGCATCTCTTTGTATCATTGTTATTATAATAATTACAGATCACATCGTAATGACTTAATACTTTATGTTTTCTTATTATATAATTGTTTTTAAGTATTCTTATGTAATTCATTTTATCTTTATTACAAGAATTACATAGTTACACAACTCACGGAAATATTATGCCACTTGTTTCGCGTTCCATAATATAAAATCAATAAATCGAAGTGTAGTCGGTATTGCTAAATTAATTTGAATCTCAATAGAACAAAGTATTCTAAATTCAAATTGCCTTTTACGGTTACTGGCTGTAATAAGGAATTATCTCCGATTGTAGCCCCTGTTATTAAACTTGATTCGCGATTCCATTAGAAAGAACAATAAAACTACATTGGAACGATTTCCCCTGCCGCAAACTGTCTTTGAGCTTCGGAATTTGCTTAATAGATGTCGTTAGATTACTGTAGCAGCATTTGCTAGATTTATGCTGGAATTCCCACCGGGCTAAGCCGGACCAATGGCGTGGCGTTATAATTAACAATATAAATAATGTTATAATTAACAGTATAAACAACATTAGCGTGAATGGTGAAAATTTGGAACAAGTGGATGAGTTCGTGTATTTAGGTAGTATGTTTACAGTGGAGAGGGATATTGAAAGAAGGGTTGGGGCAGGCAACAAAGTGAATGGTGCACTTAAAATTGTCATCGCAAACCTATTCAAAAAAGTTAGAATGGCAGTGCACAATGGTGTTCTTCTACCGACCCTTATGTATGGAAGCGAAGCATGGGACTGGCAAAAGAAAGATGAAAGTAGAATAAATGCAGTAGAAATTAGATATTGTGGATACTCTGTATATGATAGAGTATCGAATGAAAATACAATAAGTGAATGCGGTGTGAATGATGGTGTTATGAACAAAATAATGAAAGGATCATTATGATGGTTTGGGCATATGGAAAGAAATAATGGAAAAAAAAATATGTTAACGATTTAAATGGAACGAGAAATAGAGGAAGAGCGAGGAAAACGTGGCACGATCAAATAAATCAAATATTGAATGTCGGCCATGTGAGGGGTCAGAGAAACCGACGCGCGTGCATGACACGATGTATGAATGTTGAGGAATCGAGAGAAATATGTCAGGAAATAAAAGTGTGGCAGTCCATTCTTCCTGCCTACCCCTTCTTGTAGTAAATCATTTAATTATCTTAAATCAAATATAGAATTGTGGCCATGGGAGTAGTCGGAAAAATAGACGTGCTTGCATGGCACGATGTATGAATGTTGAGAAAGATAAAGAATTGTGTCAGGAAAGAACAGTTTGGTAGTCCATTATCTTTCTTCGGGGAGACGGCGTGATGGTTCGTTGGTTAGATAAAAAGTTGTTGCGACAAGAATGTGTTTCGAAAAAGCCTTTTTCGGTCTTTCGTACGCAATAAAAGGACAGAGGGTTCCACAAACCCATTATTAATGTACAAGAGTACAAGCATATGCCCAAAGTCAATTTATGTATACCCAAAGAGACACCTTTTTCAAGTCGGTTCATAAACTTTGGTAAGTAGCTACTTAAAAAAGGTTTTTATTCTTCAAATTAAGTTTAATAAATTCGATATTTAAAAAAGGATCCTAGTTCGTAAAGTATGCTGTCAATAAAGATAGCGGCGCGCTGGGAGAAATCTGGCAACACTTGCTGACTCATCAACTCCACTCTCTATCCCTGCTGCTCCCGCCACGCTATATTCCTTAGTGTTGGCCTGGCAGCCATCGAAAATGGAGCTTCCTATCGCTGTTTCCGCCAGATGCGAAGTTGAGAGTATAATGCTCGAGGATCGGAGGGTTACCATTAACGAACTGGCTCTTCGTATTCCTGGGACTTCCAACACCACAATCCAAAAAATTTTAACTGAAAAATTAGGCTATCGAAAGGTGTGTGCGCGGTGGGTACCACGAATGCTCACAGAAAATCACAAGCAGAAACGTGTTGAGCGCTCGACCTCACGTCTCAAACCAAACTCAAGAACTGCTGACAGATTTTGGCTGGACTGTTTTGCCCCACCCACCCGGACCTAGGCTCTAGTGATTACCATTTATATCCAAAATTAATGGAACACTTGGGTGGAATGCGCTTCCATACTGATGATGAAGTCAAGGAAGAGGTTATTCGATTTCTCAGAGGAATGACAGCAGAATTTTTTGACTTGGGGATACAAAAGTTGGAGCATCGTCTACAAAAGTATTTAGACAGAAACGGCGATTATGTAGAAAAATAAAGTAAGTTTTAAGCTTTAAAATGATGTATAATGCTAAGGAAAACAATAAAGCTGTATATTTTTTAAAAATATGGGAACCTTGTAGTATAATAATGAAATAAAACGATGTTTTTTAACTACTTCCACTTTTGTCTTTATTTCGATAGCGACCGGTTTCGCAGGACTCGCTGGAACATTCCTGGAATCGATTACTGCCGAAAAATTGTTTTGTTTGATTCCAGACCTTAGCAGCTAAATGGATGGGGAAAACCGAATAAGGCGATGCCAACCTTACGGACCAAGAACGATAACATATTATATTTAAATTAAGTTAAAAAGTTTGTGCACTTGATTCTTTCTGCCTACCCCTTCGGGGAGACGGCGTGATGGTTAGTTAGTTACATCATTGTTCAAGAAACAATATCTATTGTGTTAGTTATTGATAATAATTTTGTCACAGGATGAAACTTTATATCCTGTCTAAACAGATTGCAAGATCCGCAATAATGAAAAGAAGAAGAAGATTTCAAACCTTATTAAATTTGGTGTTATGATAAACTAGTTAGTGTCTGGAATAGGAATGGTTTGATTGTAACAAATACTCTTTGGTTCATCTATTTAACATCCAGAGGGATTTGAATTGATAGTCAATCTATCTCAGGGGTTGGAGAATAGGGGATGACAAAGTAGGAACATAAAATCAAAGAAAACAAGAAAAAGAGACAATAGAAACCTGTAAGGGAGATAAAAAAATATATTACCTTATAATGTAAAACGAGGGGAATATAAAGAATTCGTAGAAATGAAATTAATTTGAATGAAATGAATAGTGAACCAAAAACGTTACGGAATACTCATATATAAACAGGACTATAAGATTCCAAGAAACTTTCAAAGAGGGCGTTTGATACTTAATTTTACGATATTAAATCGTAAACGATTTTTATTTGAATGTGTTTATAAGATTTAACTAATGAAATAAAATATCAGCGTTGGTAATTGAAAATTTCTCGGTAATTCATTTTCTAAGTATTAATATTTGATTGTTTTATATTTATTTTCATTATCTAGTACATACTCGTATTTCGTAGAAGGGTTGGGGCAGGCAACAAAGTGAATGGTGCACTTAAAGTTGTCATCGCAAACAAAAACCTATCCAAAAAAGCTAGAATGGCAGAGCACAATGATGTTCTTCTACCGACCCTTATGTTTGGAAGCGAAGCATGGAACTGGCAAAAGAAGGATGAAAGTAGAATAAATGCAGTAGAAATTAGATCTTTTAGACGAATGTGTGGATACTCTGTGTATGATAGAGTGTCTAATGAAAATATAAGATGTGAATGCGGTGCGAATGATGGTGTCATGAACAAAATAATGAAAAGATCATTAAGATGGTTTGGACATGTGGAAAGAATGAATGAAGAAAGAATGGTAAAAAAATTTATATGTTAATTATGTAAATGGAACCAGATATAGAGGAAGACCTAGGAAAACGTGGCACGATCAAATAAATCAAATATTGAATGTCAGCCATGTGAGGAGTCAGAGAAATCGACGCGGGTGCATGACACGATGTATGAATGTTGAGGAAGCGAGAGAAATATGTCAGGAAAGAAAAGTGTGGCAGTCCATTCTTTCTGCCTACCCCTTCGGGGAGACGGCGTGATGGTTAGTTAGTTAGTTACTCGTATTTTGACCCGGATATTGAAATAAAATGTGGAATTGAAGTTGCGCGAGCTGTATTTAATAAAATGCGAACCCTTTTTTGCAACGATAATCTTGATTTGAAACTCTGACAAAGAATTATTAAATGTTATAAATGGTCTGTTCTACTATGCGTCTGCGAAACCTGGACTCTAAAAGTGAATGTAATGAACCGGTTGGAGACTTTCGAGGAGTGTATGTATAGCAGAAAGCTCCGTATACCGTGGACTGATAGGGTCAGTAATGCAGACGTACTACAGAGAGTCAGAGCTAATAGAGAGCTGTTGTCGAGTGTGAAAATCAGCATCGAAGAGATGGGCATCTCATTACCCATTTCTTTAAATTAATCAGGGGATATTTCGAGAACTCGGCCGTGCTAGAGATTGTCGGTATTTTTGTCCTTGATGGATTTCTCCGACAGCGACAGCACAGATTGTTTTACCAACCGGCCACCAGAACCGGCTTCTGGTGACAACGGTAGGAAGAGCAATCAGGTTGCTGAACGCGGTCTTCTCGGAGATCGACGTCTTTCATATTAGTGAAGGTACGTTCAGGGGACAAATCTCTTGAATTAAGAAAGTATCTTGTCTTCCTAATGTCGAACCATCTCTAATGCGTTCCTGGTATTATGTTGTATTTTTATAATATAACCTGTACTCAATAGATGCCTTAAACATTTTGCTGTTTGTAATAAACTGATTTGATTTGATTTGACAGAACACGAAGAAGAAGAATAAGAAGAATGGAGCAAGAAATTGAGAAAGTACACCAGAAAAAAATGTTAGCTTAGAATATAAAACTTTATTTTCATTTTGACTAATTTATATTCTAGTTCAAAAATTTGAATATGGAACTCAATAAAAAAAAGTCTGCCGAAGCAGAAAAGGGAGCAGTTTTAATTTCGAACGAAATAAGAATAAAAAGTTTAAATTTTCAAATAAAGAACGATTTAGAATCAACTCGAGAACATCTAAGCCTTTCCGCCTTCTGCGATAGGCGGTCGTTTAAGTTCTCGAATGACAATATACACTTTTCAAATCGTTTTCGGCGGGAAACCCATCCGACGTGAAGTGAGCCGCGCTCCGCCCCATTCGAATTTTGAATGCGAACCCTACAGGGTATTCCAGTAGGAGACATTTTTTCTAATTATTGAATGAAACTTTATAAATATTGACAGAATAAAATATCAAAATTATACAAAAAAGTTTTTAATTTTATAATTCAGAATATGAAAAATGTTTACATATTTTTAGCTTGTTTTTCCCTCGCTATCAAAATTTCACAGCTGCAGCCTGGAGACTGAGGGTGACAGAAGCGCATGGTGTACCATGGTCAATAGTTTACAGGTTGGACATCACCCTCAATCATGAGGAATACGACTGAGAAGAATAACAAAATTTCACGTGAATCGAAGGCCTAATAGAACGCAGTGCATTTCCGATAAAGCTACATCCAGATAATAATAAAATGTGCTTTATATGAACACACCCAACTCAGTAGAATTTATTAATTTACAAGAATATGCAATGGTGAAAAGCTTGCCGAAATCATTTCTAAGCTACTCGATGAAGCTTAATCGGCAAAACACTTCGTCTAAATAAGGGTGGAGATTTTTAGACCGTGTAGTGAAAATCAACATTCGTTAATTCTTATTAAAAATAAACGCTGTAGCAGAATTTAATTTGTAATAATAATAATAATAATTAGGTTATTAAAATAAACAAAAGTTGTTTAAAAATAGAAGAACCAAAAATTCTATAAATGATATGAAATATTCACGACACGTGTTTCGTCTTATGAGGACATCGTCGAGTGTTGTTTATTGTGTAAACACTCGAAGATGTCCTCATAAGACGAAACACGTGTCGTGAATATTTCATATCATTTATAGAATTTTTGGGTCATGTATTTTTAAACAAAGTTTATTTTAATAACATCATTATGGAATTCTATACACTTAATCATACATCGATTAATAATAATAATTAGGCTAATTTGTATAGCGCCGTTTTGTGAATAGTTCACCTCAAGGGCGCTATGACTAACTAACTAATTAACTAACCATCACGCCGTCTCCCTAGAGGGGTAGGTAGAAAGAATGGAACGCCACACTGTTCTATCCTGACATACTTCTCTCGCTTCCTCTACATTCATACATCTTGTCATGCACGCACGTCGATTTCTCCGACTCCCCACGTGACCGACATTCAATATTTGATTGATTTGATTGTGCCACGTTTTCCTCGGCCTTCCTCTATTTCTACCTCCGTTTACGCCGTTTACATATACCTTCTTTACCATTCTGTCTTCACTCATTCTTTCCATGTGTCCAAACCATCTTAATGACCCCTTCCTTATTTTGTTCATAACACTTTCATTCGCACCACATTCACTTCTTATTCTTGCATTTGTCACGGTGCTATGACAATGTTTTAGTCATGAGAGCTGCATGTGACAACAGCAATCAGATAACCGTTGTTTACATTTTATGTGATATTTACGAGTAAATACAATTTGTGCACTCAAAGTCATTACCGCAAATAGAAATATATCGACTGAAGCAAAGGTGGCAGTAAACAATGGAGTTCTAGTCCCGACCCTTATGTATGGAAGTGAAGCTTGGAGTTGACAGAAAAATGATGAAAGTAGGATAAATGCGGTAAAAATGAGGTCACTAAGAAGAATGTGCGGAAAAACAATGTATGATAGAATATCTAATGATGAATTAAGAAAGGAATGTAAGGCGGATGAATGCGTGATAAATAAAATTAAGAAATAGTCACTAAGATGGTTTGGACATTTAGAACGAAAGATATATAGTAGTAGTTTGAATGGGAAAAGAAGATGAGGAAGGCCATGGAAGACATGGCATGACCAAATTAATCAATTACTGAATGGCGGCGGAAGTAGGAGCAATCGACGAGCGAGCATGTCACGATGTGTAAATGTAAAAGAGGTGCGAGAATTATGCCAGGATAGAACAATGGAGCGATCCATTTTCTCTGCCTCCGGGGAAACGGCGTGATAACATTTAGTTAGTTAGTTAGTTAAATACAAATTGTTTTGAATTTTTGATTTTTTCCCTAGATTTAAGAAACAAGGGAAATTAATCTAAATTGTAGGGAAAATAATGGGTATTTCAGTAATGTTTTTTTCTTATGAATAAAATAATAGTAAAGTCGTTTGATATATGCTAATCACCTTATAGAGAATCATATACGTTATATATATCGATAGGTGCTTATTTAAACAAGTAAGAGGGTAGGTACCTTCCCGTAAACAGGCGAAGTTCTTTTTTCAAATGAAACATCAAAGAGGGCAGAAACGCGCCACGTGATCTGGGGTGTACCGCCGGGTGGGGGTTGAAATGAGAGAAAGGTAACAATAATACGGTTGGTTCTTATTAGTTTTTATTAAAAAAAATTATTCCGGGAAATATATACGGAAATAAAGATTTTCCACCCTTTATAAATAAAGTTTACTGTACAATCGTAATCAGTAAGGGTACGGTCACACCAGAGTACCAGGGTTGGCGCCAAGACACAGTTTGCTTGTGATCACGCCCTGTGGCGCGAACCCTATAGGGTGGTTGGTCCCATAGTACGCCATAGTATACGTTGGTTCGCCAGGAGTCCACTTAGCTTCCGACCCTTTAATCAAATTAACTTTAAATGACATATTTTTCCACACACGTTTAAACATAAATATATAAAAAATTACATATTTCTTACAACTAGTATATGACATTTTTAAATACAAACTAACTAACTAACTAACCATCACGCCGTCTCCCCGAAGGGGTGGGCAGAATGAATGGACTGCCACAATTTTCTTTCCTGACATATTTCTTTCGCTTCCTCAACATTCATACATCATGTCATGATCGTGTCATTTCTCTGACTCCTCACATGGCCGACATTCAATATTTGATTTATTTGATCGTGTCACGTTTTCCTCGGTCTTCCTCTATTTCTGGTTCCATTTACATCATTAACATAATTTTTTTTTAACAGTATTTCTTCATTCATTCTTTCCATATGTCCAAACCATCTTAATGATCCTTTCATTATTTTGTTCATGACACCATCATTCGCTCCGAATTCACTTCTTATATTTTCATTCGACACTCTATCATACACAGAGAATCCACACATTCGTCTAAGAGATCTCATTTATACTGCATTTATTCAAATTTTCTTTTGCCAGTTCGATGCTTCGCTTCCATACATAAGGGTCGGTAGAAGAACACCATTGTGCACTGCCATTCTAGCTTATTTGAATAGGTTTTTGTTTGTGATGACAACTTTAATTTTTAAATACATAATAGTTAAATTAATTATGAAAACAAATTTAAAAAAAGCAATTGGGCACAAAACACCCAAAGAAGAAATTTAACAACAAGAAAAAAATTAATAGCTTCAAAACTTAAAAATGTGACCGGACGTACACTATACATTGGTTGCGGAATTCGTGAACATTATCTGAGTCCTTCATGACTTGCGGCAAGCTATTAAATATTTTCAAACCCTTATAAAAAATCTGTTTTGCATTGACTGCCACCCCAAAGGTTCCGGGTTGGATTCCCGGCGAGGGCAGTGTGATTGTCACACTGTATTTAATTCCCACACACTGTAATTTCCTCCAATCAAATAAATGGAGGAGGCTTTTGCCCAGGAATGGACGGGAATAGGCTGAGGAAGAAGAAGAAGAAGATTTAGTCATGTGTAGAATTCACGTGACAATAAAATGGCGTTAGATTAGCTACCTATCTTATGTCACGAGAATCACTATGATAGCTATAATACCCTATACATCGATTTGGTCTGTCATGATGTAAAAAGCGATTCAACAAAATAATAATAATAATTTCGAAAGTATTCCTCTCTCGCTCTCTTGTATTCAAAATATTCTCGTACTTTTTCTTGACAACATCCTGTATTTTACTATTGAAAACCTCTTTCATTAGGTTTTAATTTTTAATTTTCTAATATGGAGTTTCACATCATTGTTCAAGAAACAATAAATAATCAAATACTTAAGAGCGGCCACATACAAAGTCGGAAAAAGCGACGAGCGTACGTGTATGAATGTTGAGGAACTAGAGATGTATTTATACAGTGTGATGGTCCATTATTTCTGCCTTTCTCTTCGGGTAAACATGGCATGACCAAATTAATCAAATTTTAAAGGTTGGTCATGTCGGAAGACGGAAGAATCGACGTGCGCGTATGACTCGCTGTATGAATGTGGAGGATGCTAGAGAGGTATGTCAGGATAGATAGTCTGGCGGTCCATTTTCTGCCTACCCCTGCGGAGAAACGGCGTGATGGTTAGTTAGTTAATTTGTTTAAAACAGACGTGCACATTTGTATATATTATTTATTTAATATGAAGTTTTACATCATTGTCATAGAAAAAATATCAAATGTATTAGTTATTGATATGAATTTTGTTACAAATAGCAACAAAACAAACCATCACGCCGTTTGCCCGAAAGAGTAGGCATAGAGAATGGACCGCCACAATACTCTATTCTTACACAACTTTCTGGATTCTTACACATTCATAGTGAGTTATACACTCACATCACCATCATCAGCCGTCTGTCATCCACCGCTGAACGTAGGTCTCTCCCAAAGCACGCCACCGCCCCCTATCCATTGCGGCTCCCATCCATCCATCTCTTCAGATCGTCGGTCCAGCGGGCAGGGGGACGTCCAACTCTACGGAATCCTGTACACGGTCTCCACTCCAGAACCCGTCTTCCCCATCGGCTGTCGGTTCTCCGACAGATATGGCCAGCCCACCGCCACTTCAGCCCACCTATCCGCAGGGCTACCTCAGTCACCTTGGTTTGTTGTCGAATAAATTCGTTTCTAAATCTGACCCTCAAGGTTATTCCAAGCATGGCTCTTTCCGTCGATTCCGCACACTCACGTCTATTCCTTCGAATTCTAAAATGGTCGATATTTGAAATTTGATTGAATTGGTTATGCCATGTTTTCGGCAACTCCGTACAAATATCAATTTCAGATATTCGCTCAAGGGGAGTGTGATGCGATACCGTGTCGCGGAAACGGTTCTAACGTAAATGGCGTCCCGCTAATCACGTTAAAATCGTAGCCGCTCGCCGTAAAATGCCTCCGAACCCCCGGCGTAGCGCGGCCACTACTAAATTAAGGGATGCTACATTATGTTCGGAGTGCGCCCTCCGCCGCATATATTAGTATCAAAATCTAATTTTAAGGGGCGACCGGCGTAATGGAAGGAAGAATCGGTGACCATGTTTTAGGGAGACAATTAACCCCATTTATTAAAAAATATTGCATAAATATTATATATTATTCGTCTTTTTCATTTTTATATACTTTGTATATTCAACACTAACTTAAAAGAAAAAAATTACATATCAGACATGTTTCGGACAACCGGTCCTTCCTCAGTGATATTATAAAGATACATATTTAAAATATTATAAAATTGTTTAAAATATCATCAATTTTGACAAATGTTTTAAAGATTTATTTCGGAACGTTTATGCTTTTGTTATGCTCGTAACAAATATTGGGGTCAATTAAAATTTATAAATAATAATTTTAAGTTCTTATTGGGGTTAAGTCCAACCCTTATGTATGGAAGCGAAGCTTGGAACTGGCAGAAGAAAGATGAGAGCAGAATAAAAGCGGTAGAGATGAGGTCCCTAAGACGTATGTCTGGTAGAACGATGTACGACAGAATCTCAAATGCTGATATTAGGAAGGAATGTAGAGCGGAAGAAGGTATTATGAACAAAATTATGAAAGGTTCGCTGCGTTGGTTCGGACATATGGAGCGCATGGGTGAAGAAAGAATGGTTAAAAAAGTATACGTTAACGATGTAAATGGAGTAAGGAGTCAAGGTAGACCGAGGAAAACATGGCATGACCAAATTAATCAAATATTAAAGGTTGATCATGTCAGAAGCCGGAAGAATCGACGTGCGTGTATGACTCGATGTATGAATGTGGAGGAAGCTTGAGAGATGTGCCAGGATAGAGTAGTGTGGCGGTCCATTCTCTCTGCCTACCCCTGCGGGGAAACGGCGTGATGGTTTGTTGTTGTTGTTGTTGTCTTGTTGGGGTTCAGGTAATAATAATAATTATAATAATAATAATAATAATAATATTATTATTTGTTAACGGTGTAAATAGAACCAGAAATAAAGGAAGACCGAGGAAAACGTGGCACGATCAAATAAATCAAATATTGAATGTCGGCCATGTGAGGAGTCAGAGAAATCGACGCGCGTGCATGACACGATGTATGAATGTTGAGGAAGCGAGAGAAATATGTCAGGAAAGAAAAGTGTGGCAGTCTATTCTTTCTGCCTACCCCTCCGGGAAGACGTCGTGATGGTTAGTTAGTTAGTTAGTTATAATAATAATAATAATATGCTAAGTTTTAAAGCGCCGTTTTTGTGATGTAATCACCTCAAGGGCGCATTAAGACGTGTTTTAAATCTAAATGTGAACGCTGCATCTGATTGATATTCGCGATCGATTAGAAAGTATAATAGAACAAAATATGCAAGTTTTAATTTGGGTATGAATTATGAAAAATATTGGTTTTCAGCTTAGATCTGAAGTCTGTCGGATCATTTATTCATCTGAGGTGTGAAGGAACATTGTTCCAAGCTGATTGACCGGCTACCGCAAACGCTCGATCCCCGAAATTTGTACTAGGGTAACGCTTTGGCTCAACTAATCTTCCTATTGCCGAGGAGTTTGCTGAGCGAAGTGTTGATATCCTTGTAAATAGGCTGTCCGTTATACAGAGTTCGGATATATAATAAGAAATGCCGTGGCTCTATCCCACGGCATTTCTTTTGGGAATGCTCGGAACCAATTCTCTACAGCTTCGAAGAGATGGACATCTAATAACCCATTTCTTCAGATAAATTAGGGGATACTTCGAGAACTCGACCGTACTGGAGGATGTTGGTATTTTTGTCCCCGACAGATATCTCCGACAGCGACAGCATAGATTGTTTTACCTACCGGCCGCCAGAACCAATCTTCCTCTGGTGACGCCGCGCCGGTGGGAAGAGCAATTAGTCTGCTGAACGCGGTCTCCTCGGAGATCGACGTCTTTCATGTTAGTGAAAGTACGTTCAGGGGACAAATACTCTTGACTTTGGAAAGTATTTTGTCTTCCTAATGTCGAACCATCACTAATGCGTTCCTGGTTTTATGTTGTATGTTTATAATATTTTACCTGTACTCAATTGATGCCTTAAACATTTATGCTGTTTGTAATGTCTTTTGAGTAACTAACTAACTAACTAACCATCACGCCATTTCCCCAGAGGGGTAGTCTTTTGAGGAAATAAACTGATTTGATTTGATTTGATGATGAATGACTTCTCTTGCTTTCATACCTCGTGTCATGCACGAAAATTCAAAAACTTTATTTAAAATTCGTACCTCGTGTCATGCACGCACGTCGATTTTTCCGACTAATCACGTGGCATGATCGAAATATTGTTTGGAATAACGTTGTAGTATAGGTGTCAGTCTGCTATCAAATAAACGTGTTTTACAAATCACGTGCGCAGGGCCGCTATTAAAAACACAAAGAACCCAATGAAAATGTCAAAAAACATATCTCCGACACATCAAACATTTCCAACAGCGAGGCAAGCTTCCGGCACAAAGGGATGGAGCCTTGTTTCACGGGCAATTGAAAACGCGCCTTTGGCAGATGGCTGTACAGACTAATTTCGCTCGCATTTGAAGCGCATCAAACGGAAAATATCGCTCTAGCATTAGAGATGGGATAACTTTTGCATAAAATTGTCAGTACTTATCGATACTCGGGTATCGTTGAGTACAGACAACCAGTTCTTCTTCTCCGGTCTCAATCTAATGATTGGTCTACAGCAAGGCGACGCATCTCCTCTTTCACTCCGCTCGGTCCTCGGCAACTCTCTTCAACTCCGTATAAGAGGTGCAGCCCATATCTCGGCAAATCTGGTCTAGATACTCTTGGCGAGGTCGTCCTCTGCCAATCGATCCCTCGAACATTCGTGTCGCAACATATGATTTGTAATTCGTCCACATTATCCGCAACGAGAACGGCATCATCCGCGTAAATCAGACAATTTACAGACAAATCACTCATCTAAGCACTAGCATTTGAGGCCGTCAGGGCAAGAGTGGTCTAACCCCAAATTTAGACAATGGAGATAAATGCGATTATTTGACGTTTTTTCCCCATTTTTTTTTAAACTATATGAGTTAGGGTCTTTTTTAGTGATAAACCTTGTTTGTTTGGTGAATGTCTTTAGAATAGTATTTTCAAATATTGGGAAATATAAAGTTGAAGGATATTTTTTGATGGTTACTTATAATAGACCACATTTGACTCCATGTATTTTGATTTTTTGTCAGAGCAAAATAAGTATTATGGCGATATTTATGTTTCTACTTGGAAATGGTGGTTAGATTAATTTTTCTTTTATAGTAGGTCACAAATAGGTGTGGGTTAGACCAGTAACTCAATTTTTCAAAAAATGTTGGTTAGACCACTCTTGTCCTAGTGGCCTCATTTATACCTAGCAAAATCTAAAAAGAGACACGGATTATATGAGATTCTGATACTCATCACATGTGATAGGTAGTAATCTATCGGCATTTTACTATCGCGTGATTTCTACACAAGATCATAGACAAAGTGACAATTACATTTCAATTGCCAGGAATCGCACCCGGGACCTTCTCTGTGGCAGTTATAGCCCTTGCCACTCGAAGTTTGTTTAATATTGGTCGAATAAATACTCATTGAATCGATACTACGTCTAATAAAATGAAATCACTTTTCTGCAATGATAACGTAAACTTGAAACTCCGCCATAGAATGTTTCATTGTACGGATATAGCTCTTGCTACTCTGCTAAGATGGTTGTTTAATATCGGTCGAATAAATACTCATTGAATCGAAACTACGTTTAATAAAATTAAATCACTCTTCTGCAATAATAACGTAAACATGAAACTCCGCCAGAGAATGTTTTATTGTACGGATGTGAAACGTGGACCTTGAAAGTTAACTCAATTAACAGATTGAAAGCATTTGAAATGTGGCTCCATCGCCGAATGCTCAGAGTTCTCTGGACAGACATGGTTACCAATACCGAAGTCCTGAGGCGAGCTAGAGTTGGCAGTAAGCTGTTATCAACTATCAAGGTTCGAAAGATCTCACATCTGGGTCATATACTGCGTGGGGAAAAGTACCACCTTCTTCAACTGATATTGGAGGGGAAAATCGAGGGACGCCGAGGGCCCGGTAGGAGATAAATGTCTTGGCTGCGAAACGTGAGGGAGTGGACAGGTATTCGAAGTGTGGAGGAGCTTTTCCGAGCGGCGCGAGGATAGGGACAGGTTCGCCGAGTGACGCCAACGTTGGAGGGACCTGACAAGGCACTTGAAAAATAAGAAGAATCGATACTCGTGCTACTTCTGTTGCAGTCGCATCACTATTCGTATCTCGTATTTAACCGTTGAAAATATGTTCGTTAATTTGAAATATGTCAGTCGGATAGTACAGACATCAAAGAACCTTGCGGAATGTCAAAATTTCATATGACTTTTATGTATGCGCACTCTCCCCTCGAAATATTAAACACAGACTAATCATTTATTGAATTGTTAAATTTGAAATTTCTCATAATTGGTTTTCAATTCATTATCGCAAATAGAAATATATTGACTGAAGCAAAGATGGCAGTGCACAATGGAGTTCTAGTCCAGACCCTAATCAAATCAAATCAGTTAATTAACTCAAAAGACATTACAAACAGGAAAATGTTTACGGCATCTATTGAGTACAGGTAAAATAATATAAAAATACAACAAAGTACCGGAAACGCATTAGAGATGGTTCGACATTAGGAAGACAAGATGCTTTCTGAAGTCAAGAATATTTGTCCCCTGAACGCACCTTCACGAATATAAAAGACGTCGATCTCCGAGGAGACCGCTTTCAGCAGACTAATTGCTTTTGGTCTATTAACTAAAATTTAGTCCTAATGTATCGAAGTGAAGCTTGGAGTAAGCAGAAAAAGGATGAAAGTAGAATAAATGCCGTAGAAATGAGGTCATTAAGAAGAATGTGCGGAAAAACAATGCATGGTAGAATATCTAATGATGACGTAAGAAAGGAATGTAAGGCGGATGAATGCGGGATAAATATAATTAAGAAAGGGTCACTAAGATGGTTTGGACATATGGAATGAATGAATGAGGGAAAAATGGTTAAAAATATACATACAAGTAGTGTGAATGGGAAAAGAAGTCGAGGAAGGCCAAGGAAGACATGGCATGAACAAATTAAACAATTATTGAAAGGCGGCCATGTTCGAAGTAGGAACAATCGACGAGCGTGCATATTACGATGTGTGAATTGAGAAAAGGCGCGAGAATTGTGTCAGGATAGAACAGTGTGGCGATCTATTTTCTCTACCTACCCCTCCGGGGAAACGGCGATCACAAAGAAACAGCCATCATAGTTACCTTTCTTAATTTTATTTATCACGCATTCATCTGCCTTACAATCCTCTCTTACTTCATCATTAGATATTCTATCATACATTGTTTTTCGGCACATTCTTCTTAGTGACCTCATTTCTACGGCATTTATTCTATTTTCATCTTTCTTCTTTCAACTCCAAGCTTCACTTCCATATAATAGATAATAGATAATATTTTATTCAATTATGTAAAACTTCACATTTCATAACTGACGCTAACGAAAACGAAGTTTTATACAAGTTTTATTATATTATATTTTATGGAAATTACATGTTTCGTCCTGGCAAGGCATTAGCACATGTAGCTCGAATCAACAAACTAACCTTAAATGTTTCGGATGAGGTTTTCCATGGATTTCTCATTTGGTCGGCAAATAATTAGTTTAATCCTTAAGATTAAAACTGACAAGGATAATATTATAGAAACTAATAAAGGAATGAAAATGCGCGTTGCTGTTTATAACATGTCATTCTCATTATATATAATAAAACTTCTAGAAAACAGACACTTTCATTCGTAGAAACCAAACATATAATATTAAAAATCTTAAAGACAAAGAGCTTGATTAAATCAAGGCAGCTAGTACGATGTGGGTTATGTAGATAGGTAGCTAATTTATCGCCATTTCTGCCACAAAGTCTATACTATTTAAGATATCGATATCTCACTATTTTGTGTTGTTTTATCGTTAAAATTAAATAAAATTACCATGCACTATATATACAATCTTTGCAGGGTCGTATAATAGAAATTCACACGCACGCACAATCACGAAACGGGGATGTTTTTTTAGAACCGGCTATTTAATAATGGAAGCTCCACACACCCTTAATTTATAGCGGAATGGGAGGAGATATCGCAGGCTCTGTTCCGCCCTTAATTTTTTTTTAAAACAATCCCCGGAACCTATTCCAACAAATGCCTTTAAAAATCAACCCCATTATATGGTAACGCTACGAAATACGCATGCATATTGAATAGAATATGCAAGAATATATTTTTTTACGAATTATGTTTTTATGGAAATAGCAGGATGAAACGTGATTTATAAATCTATATTATTATTAAATATTTAGGAAAACGTTCGTTTTATTATATTTTAAGAGATTGGTAACTAACAAATCTCCAGCAAGCTCAAAAATATCACCTAATTGAAAATGAACACAGGAATTCCATTGGAATATACTTGGAATTAAAAAACAACCATGTTTATGTTCCATTTTAATTTTTTAAATATATTTATACAATAAAAATATTACATTTTGAATGTATACAAATACTTGTAGACAAATACTGGATTTCACCCATTGCGGGTTAATCATTTTTAAGGAATAATTGTATCTCAATAGAGACGAAGATCTAAATTGTGTTTTTTGGAAACAGAATATGGTGGTCGAGGCGGTTACAGGACTTATGACCTGTCATTGGTTGGGTTAAGCGATCGCTTTATGTTAACAAAATTCCCCATAATAAAAATATTAACCACGACATGTTTCGGAGATGACCTCTATCCTCAGATGTAATACTTGTATATAACTAAACTCCAAACAATGAAAGACTTATTACGAAAAATTATATGGGGAAAAAAATTGATAATGTGTGTTTTTCTCCTACTGTTATCGGTACTCGTTATTTTAAGGATAAGTCTTAATCTTTATTTAATCAATTTATTTAAATTGATATCGCTTTCGTTTGTTTCCGAATATTTGTAATACATATTCCCTAGGGAACTCCGTACGTGACAAACTCCATCATTAGATGTTTTGAGTAAATCGCAAAAAAACTGATACGCTAATAAAATGCGCTTTTTTACGATATTTATTTTTTCATCTCAACCAGTTAGTATTTTAAAAGTAATCAGTCATGAAATAATCATCATTATGTTGATAATTAAAGTAAAATAATGAATTTCATTTTGGAGTTTGCCAGCTTTGCAACACTCAAGTGGAGGTTGCCATATTTGCAACAAGCCCTATATTTTAATAGCAAAATTCTTCAGAATGAAGCCGAATTTGAAACTGAAAATCAATAAAAATTGTGTGCAAATGTATTATGAATAAGACCCAATTCATATCTCACTTTTGATTGTTGGTGGAGTTTGCCGGGTTTGCAAATAATACCCTCACATAAGGGTCTACATAAGAGTGTTATGCCGATTGCATTCATACTCACATCCAGGCGCACGAGTAACGCAATAGCTTACTTTAACAGTCACGAGATGTCAGGACGTTACCTGTAACAAAAAAAAGAAAAAAAATATTATTAGTAAACAATCACATAAGCAATTAAATTCAGATATTAACGTCCGCGACCAGAAGCCAAAACCCCCAATATCCACACGCATTCATTTAAAATAAAGCGAATTATTATTATAATTGATGGGATAATACATGTCATTCCCATAAATCATAATATAAAAGCCAAAAACCTGGGGGTCATCAAAGAAAGAGAAGGAGAATATTTTGAATACGAGAGAGAGAGAGGAATACTTCGAAGTTCTGCAAAAGAAATTCGAAATGCACACGATGCGTATGCCCGAGAACACTAAAACTTCTAGAAAACAGATGTTTTTATTCGTAGAAATTAATTTAAAATGTATTTATTATATAATAGAGCTCTAGTGCCAACCCTTACGTATGTAAGTGAAGCTTAGATCTGGAAAAAATGATGAAAGTAGGATAAATACCGTAGAAATAAGATCGCTGAGAAGAATGTATGGAAAAATGATATATAATAGAATACCGAACAACAAAATAAGGAACAAATGTAAGGCATATGATTGCATAAAAAAAGGATGGTTTGAACATATAGAACGAATGAACGAGGTAAGAATGATTAAAATTTATTTATTTATTTAGGGTAACATACAGGCACCTGCTCAGGACCTTGTCCGAAAGGCGTGCAAGATGGATCGGCCATGTAATACGTCAAGAAGGTCTCTTGCATGCCATAATGGAGGGTATGACCGAGGGGACAAACTCTAGGGGACGCCCACGCCGAGAGTACCTGGAGGACCTGTTGGTGGACGTGCGCTGCTCATCATATGCAGATTTCAAAAGAGCCGCACAAGACAGGGAAGAATGGAAGAGAAGAATAGAGGAAATTGCTGCAAACCAATCCCAGGATTGAAACCAGAGAAGAAGAAGACAGCGATATCAATAACAAATAATAAAACATTTATAAAAATTTAAGTAATGCCAATTACATACTACCACAAATAAAATAAAAAAAGTAATAAACATATTATAATATCATGTAATATCGTGGTCACATCCATGCCGAAATGTTGCTCCGATTATTTATTTTTAAATTTCACTCGTTCAAATGGAAAACATTATGGTCTCCAAAATTTTTATTGTAGTTGTCACAGATTCGATACAATGGCGCGCTCTGAGCATAGTTAGTGCGATAAACAGGAAGGTGGAAAACTTTGCTCACGGTGTGTTTTGTGCGAGACATTGGGGGTATTTAGTGACAATATTTGCTGAGAAGCTCAGAATTCTAAATTTTAAAGTTATTTATTTTATGAAGCAACATACCATGAAGAGTACGTCTATTTTCAAGAGAGTCCAAGGAATCCAAATGTTGAACACAAGCCGTGTGAGTGAAAAGAGATGCCGTGGAAGACCAAAAAACGCATGGCATGACCAAATTAATCAAACACTAAAAGAAGGTCACATTCGATGTCCGAAAAATACACGAGGGTACATGATGCAATGTATGAATGTAGAGGAAACTAGAGAGCTTGAGGACCGAGAAGTATGGTAGTCCATCCCCTTTGCCTACCCCTGAAAATTAGTAAAAACTAACTAACTAACTAACCATCACGCCGTCTCCCCGAAGGGGTAGGCAGAATGAATGGACTGCCACACTTTTCTTTGCTGACATATTTCTCTCGCTTTCTCAACATTCATACATCGTGTCATGCATGCGCGTCGATTTCTCTGACTCCTCACATGGTCGACATTCAATATTTGATTTATTTGATCGTGCCACGTTTTCCTCGGTCTTCTTCTATTTCTGGTTCCAATAACATCGTTAACATATATTTTTTTACCATTCTTTCTTCATTCATTATTTTCATATGTCCAAACAATCTTAACGATTCTTTCGTTATTCTGTTCATAACACCATCATTCGCACCGCATTCACTTCTTATATTTTCATTCGACACTCTATCATACACAGAGTATTCACATATTCGTCTAAGACATCTCATTTATACTGTATTTATTCCACTTTCCTCCTTCTTTTGCCAGTTCCATGCTTCATTCTTCCATGCACGTAAGTTAGCATATTTTCAAAAATTTATTTTTTGAGTGTACGTATTTTCGGATTAATTGTATCTCCATAGAGACGAAGATGTAAATTATTTGGAAACAGAATATGGTAGTCGAGGCGTTTACAGGACTTATGACCTGTCATTGGTTGGGTTAAGCGATCACTTAATGTTAACAACATTCCCCATTCCGCCCTTCATACGACACCACATTTGACAACGTTTTGGAACTCGTATATATACTTCTATTTTTTTAAATAACTTCCCATTGTTGTACACTAGCGCCATCTATTAAGTATACAAAAAAAAACAAATTCTACGTATTTTCGTTTTTTTTTTAAATATTTTTGACCTTTCAACGTAAGTTATACTTTTCAGTAAGAGACAAAGCGTAAAAATATGATACGAGTATCGTAAGTACGTACATCAAAATACTTGGGAGTTACACTCATCTTCCGGTAGAATGAATCTTTGCCTTTGGTAGGAGCTAAAAGCGAAAAACAATTTATGATGCCGTCAGGTTCACGCTTGAGTTGGCACCGCGATGTGTCGGGAATAAAGGGATTTCGCCTAACCGGAAGGAACCTATGTGCTGTATTGTGAAGCCGGAGGAATGCTTTCAAACAAATTTTAATAACCTAACAATTAAATAAAACGATGTTTTTTAAATACTTCCATTTGTAATACACTTTGGAAATCGAAAATAACGTTTAGTTTTTTGAATGTATACACTTTAAATAAACACAATAGTCCGGATCGTCCATGTCAACATGTGCAACATCGAAAAAAACATTATGTGTTATTATTATACATTATGCGCTAAATTCAAAAACGGTGGATACGTGGAACATAAATTAAATAGTCAATATGTGCACCATCTAAAAAGAACATTTTGTGTTAAATTATTTTTATTTTGTTATTTTATTTTATATCATTGTATTTTATATTATTTGTTTTAGAATTATTTTGTGGGTTTTGGACGATCGAAGTGTGCGCGAGAGATGCCTATTGGTGGCGATGAGGTTCGCAACCCATCACACCGCGTCCTCCGCCGGGCGAAAAGAGAAGGATGAAGTGCCGCATCAGTCAAAGTGTGACAGTTCATTCTTTCTGCCTACCCTTTCGGGGAGACGGCGTGATGGTTAGTTAGCTAGTTAGTTATGTATACAAATACTTGTAGACAAATACTGGATTTTACCCATTGCGGGTTAATCATTTTTAAGAATAAACTTCTACTATATTCACCATCACTTTGTGTTGTGGATTTACATTTGAATAACTTTTTGGAAACATTGTCACAACACTTTTTGGCACTTTTTACAAACATGTTTCGGGACACAAACTTCCCTTCTTCAGTGTATGAATTTTAACAGTTAAATGTAAGAAAGTTATTACTTGTATACTAAATGACGAGCGAAAAAGTGGATTAATTTAGCGGCAGTGTAAATTTTTGTTTAGTTAGAATTATGAGACAAGGGAAAAAAATCAATTATGGGAATAAACCAAATATAATAAATGAAACTAGATAAAGAGGAAGACCGAGGAAAACGTGGCACGATCAAATAATTAAAAATTGAATATCGGCCACGTGAGGAGTCTGAGAAATCGACGTGCGTGCATGACACGATATATGAATTTTGAGGAAGCAAGATAAGTAAGTCAGGAAAGAAAAGTGTGGCAGTCTATTATTTCTGCCTACCTCTTCAGGGAGACAGAAAGACAAAATAAGATTTTGAGTTAGTTAATTTATTATGCTAATGATTGTATGCTAGGTTATAGGGTTGGCTTGACTACAGTGGATCAGTATTGCATTTGAACGACCGTAATGTTTAAAGGGTGGAGAAAATTAAATACCTCGGCAGCATACTAACACAATTTCTTGCTCCTGTAGATATAAAATGCAGAATTGTGGCAGCAAGAGCTGCATTTAATAAAATATAATCACTCTTCTGTAATGATAACATAAATTCGAAACTCCGCCAGAGTTCAAGACCCGACAGGGTACTTGAAGAAAAAGAGCGCTAGAACGGGTTGCTCCAGTTGTGGGATAAGAAAACTGTATATTTTATAATACTAAAGAGGTATAAAAATTTTTTTTCGCAGCTTCAAAGAGATTCATATACATGATATGTAGAATTATTACATTATTTTCACAGTGGATATCCTACCTCGATGTGTCAAAATGGGGCATCTCTCAATGGGTTCCGTTATATGTACGTATCTCCTTTTGTTTTTTCAACGCGTATTTCTCCCCGCTTTTCCGATTCGCTGATAGAAAATATTGACAAGTAAATGATATTTTTTTTCGTAAGAATTTAATTAAAAATGTGATATTGAATGTTCACAAATGCTTACCGAATTTGTGCAATGGTTGCTGAATTTGTGTTCTTAGATAGCATGCTCACAGCTGATGGCCGAACGGAGAGTGACGTCAAAATAATAGTTAGAGTTGTGGTCTTAACCTATATGTTCCCGTTACATCTCTCCTCTCCTCAATCCTAATTATTATACCCCTTACATCCTCAATCCTATAGTTGTGTGGTATAAAAGCGAGGTATTCACAAAAAATATAATGAAAGAGATATTTTTATTCATTTTTTCTTCTTCTATGTTCGCCTTCACTTTGTGTTGTGGATTCATATTTGAATAAATATAATTATACTTTGTATTACAACACTTTATTTTCACTGATCTCAGACATGTTTCGGTTACAAGTAACCTTTATTAAACAATACAATTTTAACAATCAAATAGAGCAGAGCGATTACTTATAAACTAAATGTAGATCGAGTTATGTATAAAAGTGAAAGGGGTATAATTAGGAATGAGGAGAGGGAAGATGTTACGGGAACATATCGAAAGGAAGGGGTATAATTAGGAATGAGAAGAGGGGAGATGTAACGGGAATATATCGAGAGGAAGGGGTATAATTAGGAATGAGGAGAGGGGAGATGTAACGGGAACATATCGAGTGGAAGGGGTATAATTAGGATTGAGGAGAGGGGAGATGTAACGGGAACATATCGAGTGGAAGGGGTATAATTACGATTGAGGAGAGGGGAGATGGAACGGGAACATATCGAGCATGGGAATTGAATTAAAATTAATTATTTCATTTAATTTAAAGATCAAGGACAAGGTCTATATCCTTAAGTCCAAAAAATTCGCAGAACTAGGAAACGTTCCCCATCGCGTCACCACACCCCAAAGATTAAATTATCTAATTTGTACAAAACATGTCATTCCAAAATTTTTTAATAAAATTTGTATTATATATATATAAAACAGATGTTTTCATTTGTATTAATTATTTAATATTGAATTTTACTTCATTGTTCAAGAAACAATAAATTCTTTTATTTTATCACAAAAAATTCAGAAATATATATTGCTTTATATAATCATATTATATTTGAGTGTTGCAATGATATTCGGAATGATATTGCATACCAATGCTGGTAATGCACACAGAACCAGTTTGGAACCAACTGGTTTGGTGTTCACTTCCTGGACAAGTATAAGTTATTCAATGAGTGTCCAAAAGTCACATAGTTCATTCGTAATAATTCTGTTTGCACAGATAACCATACTTTTTTGAATAAGATAATAACTTGCATTTCAAAAACAGTTTTCATTATTTACTTTGTCACAATGTCTACTGATGTATGAAAACTTCGGTTTTTTACACGCATAACAAAAGGTAGAATTCATGTGACAATAAAAATGGCGATTTACTAACTTCCTACCACATGTCATATGAATCCATAGCTTGATAATTGTATACAGTAATTAGGTTCAAATAACTCGTTGTGTACAAAAATGTAAAAAGCAATGGGAAACTACCACATTAAAAGGCCCAATTGGCATTTCAAGAACCAGCAAAGTTGTTAGACTTGCTGCAAACCTATCCCTAGGATTGAACCCTAACTAAAAATACTAACTAACTTACTAACCAGCACACCGTCTCTCCGAAGGTGTAGGGAGAAAGAATGGACCGACACACTGTTATTTCCTAACATACTTCTATCGCTTCTACAACATTCATATATCGTGTCACGCGCGCACGTAATTTTTTTCGACTCCTTACGTGCAAATAACCTGTTGTATACTAAGTTTACAAGCATAATTTGATTTATTATTTGGCAACCTTTTTCGCCTTGCTAGGAGAACATCAAATGTGTCGTGAATCAAATGAGTAACCGTTTCAGTACTAGATTTAATAGAGCATAATATTTTAATTAATGTAATCGTCAATACGTTTTGTTTAAAATAATTTAATTATAAGAGAAAGTGATAATTCATAACAATTAATTCGCCTATTTTTAAGTAGTTTTTTTATATATTTCATAAGAATGACATATTTCACTTTGCTTACGCATCATTGCATTTTACCTTATGAAGGCGAAACATATCACTCTGTTAAAATAAATCATAACTTCTCGAAAATACACGTTTACAATCGTATTAATGATTTAAATACATAGTAATACGTTTTATTAGGGAATTACGCATTATTGGGAAAATTACGTCATGCTCTGCCCTCTTAAATACCACAATGCCTCAATACTAAAGTCTTCAACCAGGGCGTCTTGCCATTCATGACAAAAGGTCTAGTCTACAGATTCAAGGTCGCCCAACGCGCAATGGAAAGAGCCATGCTTGGAATAACCTTGAGGGACAGATTTAAAACGAATTTATTCGACAACAAACCAAGGTGACTGAGGTGGCTCTGAGGATGGGCGGGCTGAAGTGGCGATGGGCTGGCCATATCTGTCGGAGAACCGACGACCGATGAGGGAGACGAGTTCTGGAGTGGAGACCGCGTACAGGATTCCGCAGAGTTGGACGTCCCCCTGCCCGCTGGACCGACGATCTGAAGAGAATTGCTGGACACGGATGGATGGGAGCGGCAATGGATAGGGGGCAGTGGATGATTCAGCAGTGAATGACAGACGGCTGATGATGATGATGAATACGCATTAAAATAGAGTTTCAAAATTAAAACAGGACACAAAAAAATTGTATAAAATAAATTTGATTTCAATTTGTTTTCTTTAAATATTTTCACGAAGTATAGGGTGGATTCTCCAGGCAAAAAAGCTAACGAAAACTGACAATAGCTGTCATAAAAATGAAATCTGTCAAAGTAACAAAATTTCCCAGTAATTGCAAACTGAAGAACAGTTTTCTCACAAACTCTCCTACAGGAAGACGAGACAAACCGGAGATAATCGCATTTTCTCGATAATAATGACAAAGTAAGATAAAACAGGACATAAGCGCTACGCATCCCGGGGATAGATAGAATAATATTTTTAAATGATTGACAGTTTCGATTGAAGAACGATGGATCGTAGTACAATCAAAATGTCAATATTTTCACTCTATTTAATACGCACTGTTATAAACGAAGACCTGTCATATACGCAGAACCCAAATGGCTAAAACTGCCATGAAAAAGCTAACCAAAGCCAAGCTTTAGGGTCCACTAAATTAACTAACTAACCATCACGCAGTTTCACCGGAGAGGCAGGCAAAGAGGATGGATCACCACATTGTCCTATCCTGACATAATTTTCGCGCCTCTTCTAAATTTAGATGCACGCTCGTCGATTGTTCCTACTTCGAACATGGCCGCCTTTCAGTAATTGATTGATTTGGTCATGCCATGTCTTCCTTGGCCT
Source organism: Lepidostoma basale (assembly GCA_022606425.2). Taxonomy (NCBI): domain Eukaryota; kingdom Metazoa; phylum Arthropoda; class Insecta; order Trichoptera; family Lepidostomatidae; genus Lepidostoma; species Lepidostoma basale. The sequence goes on along the minus strand of JAHDVF020001221.1, from coordinate 155,662 downwards.
TCCTCGACTTCTTTTCCCACTCACGCTGCTTGTGTACAACTTTTTAACCATTCTACTCTCATCCATTCGTTCCAAATGTCCGAACCATCTCAGGGATCCTTTTTTAATTTTATTTATGATGCAGTCATCTGCCTTACATTTCTTTCTTATTTCATCGTTCGGTATTCTATCATACAACGTTTTCACTTGTATATATCTTTTTAACCATTCTTCCCTCATACATTCGTTCTTATGTCAAAACCATCTTAGTGACCTTTTCTTAATTTTATTTATCACGCATTCTTCCGCCTTACATTTCTGTCTTACTTCATCATTAGATATTCTATCATACATTGTTTTTCCGTACATTCTTCTTAGTGACCTCATTTCTACGGCATTTATCCTACTTTCATCCTTCTTCTACCAACTCCAAGCTTCACTTCCATGCATAAGGGTCGGGACTAGAACTCCATTGGGCACTACCATCTTTGCTTCAGACATCTTTGGGCAGACACACTATCATACACAGAGTATCAACACATTCAAGATTGAAAGATCTCATTTCCAAAGCATTTATTATATTTTCATCTTTTTTTTGCCAGTTCCATGCTTCGCTTCTATACATAAGGGTCGGTATAAGAACACCATTATATGTTCCGATATTCGCCGTACAGCTTAGGAAACCACGGAAAACCCAGTCGGAACATTTAGGGTAAATCTATGTTGAGAGTTAAAAGTTTGAAAGATCTTTATACTCGTAATAACAATTATATATAATAATCAATTGTATCTCAATGATGCAAATCGGAAACAGCATATGGTTGATCGGGGTGTTTACAGGACTTATGACCTGTCATTGGTTGGGTTAAGCGCACGCTTTATGTAAAACAACATTCCCCATTCCACCTTTTTTCTTATGACCACCATGTCTGACAAATTTTTGGAAGTTGTAAATATGTTAATCTGCAAAACCACCCTTTGCATGGTAGTTTATTCAATCTACACACTATGAAGATTGTATTTTAAGCATTAAGCAGAAGATCTTTTTAACGCAATGTGAAAGGCTACCGCCATTTAGCGCATTGCTAGAAACCGCCTGGAGATGTCACTCCAATCTATATGCTATAATTTAATTAATTTATCTTTATGCTATAGCAACCATATTCTGTTCCAATTTGCATCTTCGTCTCTATTGAGATACAATTGATTCTTGAATTGATAGCCCGCAATAGGTGAAATAAGGGAAATAATATAGAAAGTGTGAAAGAGTATGTGTTTTTCGGTCATAAAATCAGACTCGGAAAAGAGAATCAAGCTGAGACATGTATTTGAAAATGTTGAAATACCGGTCTGTCTCAAAAGAAAGGTCTACGATATGTGTATACTGCGCGTGATGACATACGGACTAGAGACGACAACTCTTACAGCAAAAAATGTCCACAGACTCGAGTGTACACAGAGGTCCACGGAAAGACAGATACTTGGTGTGAGCTTGCATGACCGCATAAGAAACGAAGAAATCAGACGACGCACCAGGGTTGCTGACGTCATGGACCAAGTGGAAAAATTGAAATGGCAATGAGCTGGACACTTGGCTAGACAGGGTGGCAACAGATGGGCACCCAGGATACTCAGTTGGAGACCATGGGAGAATAGACGAAGTGTCGGAAGGCCACCGATGAGATGGACCGATGATATTGTCAAAAGCGTTGGGAAATCTTGGATGCAAAAGGGACAGGATAGAGACGAGTGGAAGAAATTGGAAGAGGCCTATATCCAGCAGTGGAGGGAAGAAGGCTAGCAAAAAAGAAGAAGTATTTGTATACATTCAAAATGTTGTAAAAAATTATATATAATATTATACATTCCCAAATCTTCTACTGTCTCGGCTTCTTTCTTTCCTAAATCGATACGCTCGTTTATTCCATTATAAATACTAGTATTGATAGAGAAGTATCTATGTGACCAGTCTAATCGAGTTTTGTATCGGGAATGAATAGGAGGATTATTGACATGGATTTCCTCTTAGGAAATTACAATATCCAATCCCGTGAATATTTCAGGCTTCTTGGGTCAAATAATGCCTGAAATATATCCAGCCATTGTCTAAGAAGAGGTACCTAAAATCGGGAGGGTGAGCACATTGTGAAAATAATCTTAATTTTAAATCAATAGTTATGATTTTTTTATAAGGATAAATTGTATGTAATACAACACTCCCCATTCCACATTTTTCTTACGAGTATGACCACCATGTCTGACAAAACTTTGGAAGTTGTATAAATGTTAATCTGTAACACCACACTTCACATGGTAATTTCAATCTACGCACTAGCGTCATCTATGAAGATTGGATTTTAAGCATTTTATTTTAACGCAATGTGAAAGGCTACCGCCATTATCTTATTGCTAGATCATTAATAATAATTAATTAATTGTATCTCAATAGAGACGAAGATGCAAATTGTTTTCTGGGAACAGAATATGGTGGTTGAGGCGCTTACAGGACTTATGACCTGTCAAGGGTTGGGTTAAGCGATCGCTTTATGTTAACAAGATTCCCCATTCCGCCCTTCTTACGACCACCACGTCTGACATATTTTTGCAAGATATATATATGCTACAATGTTGAGGAACACTTCACATTTTTTAGTTCAATCTACACTAGCGCCATCCATTAAGATTGAGTGTAAGCTTTAAGCAGAAAATCTTTATTAATGCACAGCAATGGGTAAAATCCAGTATTTGCCTACAAGTATTTGTATACATTCAAAATGCGAGAGTTATGATATAAATCTTCTTCTTCTTCTTTAAATGGATCTGACGACCTGTGACACAGAAATCATGTTTCGTCGGATGATGAGATTCAGCTGTCCCTCCACCTCTTAGGCGGTCTTCATCATCTATTCGGGATACATAGTCCCTCCAGTATCTTCTTCTGGATCTACTCCACTGAACGATATCCTCTATTTCGCAAGTTTTTCTTATATGTACGTTGCGGACACGATCTCGGAGAGTTTTTCAGATCTGACGATCTGTGACACAGAAATCATGTCTCGTCGGATGATGAGGTCCAGCTGTCCTAAGGAATCGAGAGAAGTTTGTCAGGATAGAACAGTGTGGCGTTCCATTCTTTCTGCCTACCCCTACGGAGAGACGGCGTGATGGTTAGTTAGTTAGTTTAGTTATTTTATTTACTCTAACTCTTCCACTTGGTAGACATTTCAAATGATTTTCTATTTCAGAACATTGACAGCAAATAAGGATAAAATTGTCTGTTACATCCAATACCCGTGACACAATTTACGGCCGTTTCTTAGCGAAATAGCGTTCGTTAGACAACAAATTTCGTTCTAAGTTACAACAGGACCAGAATTGCCTAGACGTTTTAATATTGCAAATTTAATTGACACCAGGACGCAGACTCCCGTCTCATTTGACAGAGAGGCCGCGTCAAGGAAGAGAATTCCAGGGAAGATCATTAGACTTGTCTATTAGCGAAGTGACTGGCAAATTTTCAGAATTATTCAGCCCTCTATAGTTTGGACAGTCTTATCCGAATTAATAAAAAAAGCATAAAATTTTACGTTAAGTATTGCTAAATTCAAATTTTAAATTTTAAATATTATTAGTATATTTTTGTGAATGTATACTTATACTTGAATACGAAATTCTGGATTTTCACCAAAGGGTGGTTAATTCAAATTTAATTGTATTGTAACAATTAAATTTGAATTAATCACCCTTTGGTGAAAATCCAGAATTTCATATACAAGTATAAGTATACATTCACAAAAATATTTGTAATTATTCTGGTCAACTCTTTGGCAATTAGAATGGAATAATACTCCTGGCGACTTCTAACAATACGTTTATGGCCTTTGCATTGTGTTAATAAGGTAGTTTGCTAAATGCTGAAAATCATTCTCCATAGATAAGGTTAGTGGGTCGGTTGTATAAGTTAATCTTGAAAAGATTCACAAGTGCAACCAAATCTACATAGATGGACAATTAAAACTGACACGTGAAGATAGGTATGGATTTGAAGTATATTTACATCTTCCAAAAATTTGTCATGCATGATCATAATAACAAAGGTGGAATGGGGAATGTTGTAATTACATAAAGCGTGCGCTTAACCCAACCAATGACAGGTCATAAGTCCTGTAAACACCTTGATCATCCATATTCAGTTTGCGTCTTCCTCTTTATTGAGATACAATTAAATATTATTAGTATTATTTTGTTGAATCGGTCTTTACATCATGACAGCACGAGCCAAATCGATATGAAGGGTTTAATAGCTATCATAGTGATTCTCGTGACATGTAGCTAATCTAGCCAAAGACAGTGTGACAATCACACTGTCCTCGCCGGGAATCGAACCCGGAATCTTTGGAGTGGTAGTCAATGCACTTACTACTCGGTCACGAAGGTCGTCGTTATTATATTATGACGATTTTTTAATGAATTAAAATACCGTTTTTTCCACTTTTGAGTTGATTTTTCTCGGCATGCTTAGAAGGCTTAACCTTCATCATCGGGGTTGAAGATATAAAAGAAATATGCGGGGTTGGATGTGTAAAATAAATATGCGGGGTCGAATATGTAAAAAAAAAACATGAGAAATGTGTGAGGTTGAATATGCAAAAGAAATATAGAAGTGGAAGATATAAAAGAAATATGCGAGATTGAAGATATAAGAGAAATATACGAGGTTGAAGATATAAGAGAAATATGCGAGGTTGAAAATATAACAGAAATATGCGATGTTGAAGATTAAAGAGGCGAGATTGAAGATAAAAGAGAAATATGCAAGGTTAAAGATATGAAAGAAATATGCAAGATTAAAGATATAAGAGAAATATGTGAGATTGAAGATATAAAAGAAATCTGCGAGATTGAAGATATGAAAGAAATATGCGAGGTTGAAGATATAAGAGAAATGTGCGAAGTTGAAGATATAAGTGAAATAAGCGAATATTAGCTACAAATTTATTTCGCCTTACGAGAGCAATCTGAAACTAAATCTAAACGCCAAACAATGTGTCCTTATATTGATGACTTTAAAAATCTCAAGGGTGGGGGAAATAAAAATACATAAAGCAAATTTTGGTAACACAGAAAATTTGCTTTCTATAATTTCCACCAACCTTAATTTTTTTTAAATCATCTATATAAAGACATACTGTTTGACTATCAGGTTTAGTTTTAGAATACTCTCGCAAGGCGAAACAAATTTATAACTAATGTTTATATGTTTAATGTTACTAAAATCCAATAAAATAATCGCATTTTATATTTCAATTTATGTGAAATAAATATGCAAGTTTGGAGATGCCGTTAGGTGTGGGAGATTATTAGAAAAACAGCACATATTTTTATTATTTTTAAATATACATATTATTAATATCAACCATAACAGAGCAATTTTTTTTCCGGCTAACAAAATTAACAGAACAAGGAAAATATTTTAAATTCCCAAAAAAATTCAAGGATAAAGCATACCTTGAAATAATAAATTTTTCGATATTCCAATAATTTTTACATCTAAAATAATCGACATTCCATTGTTAAAAATTAAATTTGAAAATCGAAAATGGCCTCGCCCCGGCTTCGAAAATACATCCATAGACAAAAAAATAATGGTTAATGAAAAACCCACCTCCGATTTTCTGCGGGGAGGTACCCACCTGCGAGGCGGATTAAATTAAGAATCGCAAATCTTTTCTTTGTTTCTCTGGTGGAATTTGAATATTTGAAATTCGTTCGAATTAATTTTTGTTTTGTTCCATTGGATGTCACATCGAATAAAGGAATATTGGGGAACGAAATGATCGGATTTGTTTTGTTTCGTGAATTTGCTTTCGTCGAATATTTTCAGATGATATATTTTGATTTAATTTAAAAATGGAATCGAAATGTTCTTTTTCTGTTATTCAATGTTCAATTCAAACTTGGTATAAATCTAACTAACAAACAAAGAGAGCGTTTCTTTGAAAGAGTAGGCAGAAATAATAGACCACCATAATCTCCCTACCAGGCATACTTCTTTCGTTTCATAAAGCACAATAAATGCAGTAGTAATAAGATCTATTAGATAAAATCTCTTAGAAAGGTCAAGCTCCAAATATTCAGCAGTAGCGTTAAAAGCGTACTGCTGTATAGATGTGAGACTTGGAAATCTACTGACCCCAAACAGTGTCCAATGCCATTCTCTGGACCATGGCAGGCGAAAAGCCAATTAGAGAACAAGTCACTATACGCAAATGGCTGTGGATCGGTAACACTTTGAGACGGAATCCAGCCTGCATCGCTCAGGGCACACTAGACTGGTTCCCTATGGGGGGAAAGAGGAAGCTAGACAGGCCTAGAGCCACCTAGAGAAGAGCCGTGCAAGACGAAGTCAAAGCAGCAGGCCTCACTTGGGATGATGTTAGGCATCAGGCATGCGATAGAGTCGGGTGGAAAACTCCTTGAGGCCCTATGCACCAAGAAGGTATGACAGGATAAGAAGAAGAAGAAAAATAATACAAATGTGTAGTGAATCTGTAGACGATAGAGCGTCAAATGTTAATTGACAACGTTCATAGCAGAGTGGCAAGAGCTACAACTGCACATCGGGTTCGATTCCCGACATTATAATAGATAAAAAAAAGTCCAATATAATAGCTTAAAACAAATTGTTCACAGTAATTTGGTTGAAACGACCTAAAATATTTAATGAAAATGCGATTGCTTAATCGATTTAAGAGTGATTTTTATATTTATATATTAAAATATATTAATATTTGTTACAAATATGCTTCGGCATCTGAGCACATTCTCAAACGAGAGTTCGAGAATCTTGAGAAATGTGTAAAGAATATTTTTATATTTTTGTTAAGTATTGTACTTCTAAGGCATGCGTCATGGATCTGAACAAGTGGTAGTCCGATGGTGCCACGTCTGATGAATAAGGCGGGTGCGTTAGAATCTCTTAACCCACATTCTGTACGTAGTTTTTGACCGTGATTACGATGTGAGGTCGTGCGTTGTTGTGTTGAAGAATCAGCTCGCTGTGCCTGTTGCCCCATTCCAGTCGTTTTTCAGCCAATGCCTGATTTTATCGCATTAGTTGTTGTCGGTAGACTTCTCCGAGATCGTTTCACCCGGTTAGAGGAGTTCGATTTTTCGGTCAAACTTTGTCGATCTTCCAGGGCGATCTTTGCCGTCAACGCTAAAACCACCAATTTTGAAGCGTATGAAACTGGAATACTTCAAGCACATTAGAAGAAACGATAAACACAAAGTGCTGCCACAATGGTGGCTCAGTTGCTGCACAATATCATTTTTCGGAGCTGCTGTATCAAGGGTAGAAATGCCATGATGATGTCCAACCAGCTTCGATCAGCAATCTCCTCGGCAATAGGCAGATTAGTTGAGCCAAAGCGCAACCCCCGGACAAATTTCGGAGATCGGGCTTTCGCAGTGGCAGGTCCGTCCGCCTGGAATATGCTTCCTGCACGCCTCAGATGCATTGACAATCCGACAGATTTTAAATCTCACCTAAAAACCTACCTTTTCAAAATATCCCATAAAATGTAAGCTACGGTTATCTGATTGCTGGTGTCATATGCAGCTCTCATGACTAAAAACATTGTCAAAGCGCCATTGAGGTGATCTATTCACGAAAACGGCCCTATACAAATTAGCCTAATAATAATAATTATTCGAAATGAGTTGAATAAGAAAAATAAGAACATTACGTATACCATATATGTATGAATATTACTGTATGCGGTTGAAAAGCATTATATTTTAATAAATATTTCCAACTAAAATAGGCCGAACATCGTCTAGAAAAATCCGTGAATAATTCTTTCTTCGTGTCGGGAAAATGGCTGCATCTGTCATTTGACGAACAGGGGGAGAGGAAATGTTATAAATTTTCTTCCGGGGGATGGAATATTATTTAACTCGGGATATTCCGCAGGGGCTGTTATAAGACCCAGTTTAACCTTTTGCCACGGTTGCATAAAGAAAATATTTTTATACATTTTCCGTGATGAAAATAGTTATATATTTTTGTGCTTTAGACATTCGCAAATACCCTTATCACGTGAAACGTGTTTCATGAATAATTTTCTTTTCAATCAAATATTAAATATTTAGCATTCTTAGGAAGTATTATTTATGAATGAAAACATTTTTTCTAGAACTGGAAACACATTGTTTAAATTAAAAAAAAATCGTTATAATGCTTTAAATTTATCAAAAAATAATCAATTTATTCATATTCTCTGGTTTCAATCCTGGGATTGGTATTGCAGCAATTTCCTCTATATCTGCATATGATGAGCAGCGCACGTCCACCAAGAGGTTTTCCAGGTAATCTCGGCGTGGACGTCCCCAAGAGTTTGTCCTCTCGGTCATACCCTCCATTACGGCATGCAAGAGGCCTTCTTGTCGTATTACATGGCCGATACATCTAACACACCTTTCGGACAAGGTCCTGAGCAGGTGCTTTCCTCCTTCGAATCTTTGGAGAACCTTCTCATTTGTGATGTGGTCTCTCCGGGAAATTCCTAATAGTCTTCTATAGGACCACATCTCAAAAGCCTCTAGTCTCCGTTTATCTCTTTCGGATAGGTACCATGTCTCGCAGCCGTACATCAAGATACTCCATACATAGGTCTTGATGGGTATTCTCAGTTTCAGGTCTATATTATTCGATTTATTATGTTATATAATATGATACAATTATACATATTTTCGTAATTTTTACAAAATTTCTTTATTTAATAAAAACAAAAACAACACCGGTGTCACCAGAGGCAGATTGGTTCTGGTGGCCGGTAGGTAAAACAATCTGTGCTATCGCTGTCGGAGAAATCTATCAGGGACAAAAAGACCAACACCCTCTAGTACGGCCGAGTTCTGAAAGTATACCCTGATTGATTTAAAGAAATGGGTAATGAGATGTCCATCTCTTCAAAGCTGCAAAAAATTGGTACCGAGCATTCCCAAAACAAATACCGTGGGATAAAGCCACGGATAACTACCATACTCCCTCAGAATTCATAACGAATTCTCTCCAGCATAACAGAATATCTCGCCTCGTGAGGACTCCATCAACTTTCGAGTCTGCTCCGAACCAACGCGTTGTATAGGACTCTGAGCATATTGAGATCTCAAAAACTCTTCCGGTCCGAATGATGAAGCCCAACATTATACACAGAGTATCTACACATTCGTCTAAGAGATCTCATTTCTACTGCATTTATTCTACTTTCATCCTTTTTTGCCAGTTCCATGCTTCGCTTCCATACATAAGGGTCGGTACAAGAACACCATTGTGCCCTGCCATTTTAGCTTTTTTGAATAGGTTTTTGTTTGCGATGACAACTTTAAGTGCACCATTCACTTTGTTGCCTGCCCCAACCCTTCATTAAATATCCCTCTCCACTCGCCCATCTTTCGTAAACATACTTCCCAAATACACGAACTCATCTAATTGCTTCAAATTTTTCACTATTCACGCTAATGTTGCAGACTGTCATGATTTCTTCTTTTTCCAAAATTTTTCTTTTTCAAAACCTTTGATTTATTCACATTCATCTTCAGATCATTTCACATGCATACCTCATACATACTATTCACCAGGACTTGTAGTCCATGCTCGTTTTTTATCTTTTATCTTTTTTATCTTTTTTTTATGTATACAACAGGTTGTTTGAACCTTATTACTGTATACATTTATTTTAGCTATTATATTGATTCTCATGACATGTGATAAGGTAGCCAATCTATCACCATTTTATTGTCAGTGTGAATTCTACACCAGACCAAAGACAGTGTGACAATCACACTGCCATCGCCGGGAATCGAACCCGGGACCTTCGGTATGGAAGTCAGAACTCTTAGCACTCTCCCACGAAGGTCGTTATCTGCAAGTAGGATAGCGTCATCCACATACAAGAGACAGCTTACTGACACTCGGCTCATTTTGGCACTTACATCCAACCCTTTCAACTCTTTCATACCATTATATATTATACACTGCCATTTACAAACATGGGACGGTCGGTCTAAGAGCGAGGTCGACAGCCGTATACATCAGGCTAGGCTTGCATTTAATAAAAGGTTGAAAATAATAGAGTCAAATAATATAGACCTAAAACTGAGAATACTCCTCATCAAGACCTATGTATGGAGTGTCTTGATGTACGGCTGCGAGACATGGTGCCTATCAGAAAGGGATAAGCGGAGACTAGAGGCTTTTGAGATGTGGTCCTATAGAAGACTCTTTGGAATTTCCTGGAGAGACCACATCACGAATGAGGATGTTCTTCAAGGAATCGAAGGAGGAAGGCACCTGCTCAGGACCTTGTCCGAAAGGCGTGCAAGATGGATCGGCCATGTAATACGTCAAGAAGGTCTCTTGCATGCCATAATGGAGGGTATGATCGAGGGGACAAGCTCTAGGGGACGCCCACGCCGAGAGTACCTGGAGGACCTGTTGGTGGACGTACGCTGCTCATCATATGCAGATTTCAAAAGAGCCGCACAAGACAGGGAAAAATGGAAGAGAATAATGGAGGAAATCGCTGCAAACCAATCCCAGGATTGAAACCAGAAAGAGAGACTGCCATTTTAGCTTTTTTGAATATAAGGGAGTGGAAAATACGAAAAGTGGCATACTTCCAGGAGTCGACGGTCGCAACAGGATGAAGATAAAGATTCTGCTGCTTGTCGCTGCGGGGCCCACGCAGAGACCTTGCGGAACCTCAGGGCTACGCAGAGCACACTTCGAGAACCGTTGAACTAGAGCGCTGCATAATTATTATGCATAAACAAGTACGTTATTCATGGAACAATACAATCCGCTACAAACGAAATACCCGGTCATACAGATATGGGCTGAATTAATCTGACGAATGAACAAAACAGTTCAGGGGAGCGAATGTTTGTTTGGGCCAGAGAGGAAATTAAAAAAGTTTCACTTTGAAAATATGAAATACGTTCTTGTTTGCTTTATATTCCATATATTGTACATACGAATTCCCGTGTTCTTGTTCTTGTTCTTGTGCCGACCCTTATGTATGGAAGTGATGCCTGGAACTGGCAAAAAAGGATGAATTTAAATAAAAGCAATAGAAATGAGATCTGTATATGATAGAGTGTCAAATGCAAGTGTAAGAAGTGAATGCGGTGCGAATGAAAATGTTATAAACCAAATACTGAAAGGGTCGAAAAAAAAAACATTATTTCAATTTTCTACACCAGAATAAGACCATAAAATTGTCATCGCAAACAAAAACCAAACGAAATGAGATCTCTTAGACGCATGTATGTATACTCTATGTATGATAGAGTGTCGAATGAACATATAAGAAGTGATGAATGTGGTGCGAATGATAGTGTTATGAACAAAATAATAAAAAGATCATAAAGATGGTTTGGACACATGGAAAGAATGAATGAAGAAAGAATGGTAAAAGAATTATATGCTAACGATACAAATGGAACTAGAAATAGAGGAAAACATGGCACGATCAAATAAATCAAATATTGAATGTCGGCTACGTGAGGAGTCAGAGAAATCGACGCGCGTGCATGTCAGGAAAGAAAAGTGTGGCAGTCCATGCATTCTGCCTACCCCTTCGGGGAGACGGCGTGATGGTTAGTTAGTTATTTAGTTAGAATACCACCAAAGACGAGCCAGGTGTTTGGCTGCCGCATCAAATTCTCAGAAGGACTCCAATTTGATGAGGTGTTTGAAGCATTACAATATCCTAGAAATTAAGAATGCCAATAAGGATGGAAGAGGTTCATAATGTATTCACAAATAGTCTTCCTGTTATTTTGTGCTCATTAAAGACTGATGTTTCTACCAATCGTACGGACCACCAATAATAAAATCGGAAGTTCTTCACGCAATGCAGACCTCAGACAATTGTAAAGCATGCGGCCCAGACGACACCCCAGTCGAGGTGTTGAAGCTCATTGACAATGACAATATTGACTACCTGTTGAGACATTTTAATGCAATATATGACACGGGGAACATACTCCACGACTAGCTTAAGGTCACCACGCAGAGTTCCCTGAACAGACAGGGTAACCAATACCGAAGCCCTGAGGCGAGCTAGAGTTAACTGGGAACTGTTATCAACTATCAAGGTTCAAAAGATCTCACATCTGGGTCATACACTGCGTGAGGAAAAGTACCACCTCCTCTAACAGAAATTGAAGGGTAAAATTGAGGGACGCCGAGGGCCCGGAAGGAGACAAATGTCCTGGCTGCGAAACGTGTGGAAATGGACCGGCATCCGAAGTGTGGAGGAGCTGTTCCTACCGGCGTAGGACAGGGACAGGATTGCCGAGGTGATCGCCAACCTTGGAGGGAACCGATAGGGCACTTGAAGAAAAATAAGAAGAAGGACTGATTAGTTCACCCATTATAAATTAATCAGGGGATATTTCGAAAACTCGGCCGTGCTACAGGATGTTGGTATTTTTGTCCCTGATAGATTTCTCCGACAGCGACAGCACAGATTGTTTTACCAACTGGCCACCAGAACCAATCTGCCTCTGGTGACACCGGTAGGAAGAGCAATTAGTCTGCTGAACGCGGTCTCCTCGGAGATCGACGTCTTTTATATTAGTGAAGGTACGTTCAGGGGACAAATACTCTTAACTTTAGAAAATATGTTGTCTTCCTAATGTCGAACCATCCCTAATGCGTTCCTGGTACTTTGTTGTATTTTTATAATGTTTTACCTGTACTTAATAGATGCCTTAAACATTTTCCTGTTTGTAATGTCTTTTGTGTTAATAAACTGATTTGATTTGATTTCATTTGATTATGCAGTTTTATTAAGGACTGCATTTCATTAAGGACTGATTAGTTCAGCCATTATGCTTCTGATAAGTCGTATATTCTACGATATTGGAAACATGTTCTGAAACCGAAATTAAAGCCGCCGTATTAATTATTAAATGTTCCCCGACAGTTGGCCTGTCTCTCTGTCTCCCCTACCAGTGACAAGGGCCGATATTGCGCAAAGGGGATCTTACAGCCAGTTATATATTACACAATATTGCCTAATATGGGATCATCTCAATGGAGATTCGCGGTTTCTCGAGAGGCTATCGAAACACAAGGGCGCTTCGTGAACATTCAACCAAAAATATGATTCATGATTTAATTGTATCTCAATAGAGACGAAGATGCAAATTGGAAACTGAATATGGTTAATCAAGGTGTTTACAGGACTTATGACCTGTAATTGGTTGGGCGCACGCTTTATGAAATTACAAGATGGCACATTGAAACTGACATGTGAAATCTGGCATAGGACTTTCACATATATACAATTTCCAAAAAATTGTCATACATAAAGAAAAGGTGGAATAAGGAATGTTGTAATTACATAAAGCGTGCGCTTAACCCAACCATAAGTTCTGTAAACACCTTGATCAACCATATTCAGTTTCCAATTTGCATCTTCGTCTCTATTGAGATAAAATTAAATCATGAATTGATAACCCACGGTGGGTGAAATCCAGTATTCGTATACAAGTATAAAGTATACATTCACAAAAAATATATATATAATAATTAACTACTTCTTCTCTTCAGTAAACGTCATGATAGGTCGCACGCATGTCTAATAAATTCATAACTTGATTAAATCAATAGTTTTAAGATAATCAAATAATTTGACTGAAATCTCTAGATGAAAGTTCATTTTAAATAATGATTAAATAAAACGTTTTTTTTTCGACAGCGACCGGTTTCGCTAGGCTAGCTGGCATCGATAGATTGGTGACTCTATTGCAAACTGAATCCTTTATATAAGAGCAAGGATAGCAAACATGATTCTATAGAAACATAATATTTAATTAATTATTAAAATTTTGTGTATTTAATTATTGGTGTTACAACTTTAATACCAATATTTAAATTAAGTAAATTTACAAGTCTGTCGATGCCAGTGAGCTTGGTGAAATCGGTCGCTGTCGAAATAAAGACAAAAGTGGAAGTAGTTAAAAAAACATCGTTTTATTGAATTATTATTTAATAAACTAACTAACCATCACACCGTCTCCCCGAAGGGGTAGGCAGAAAGAATTAACTACACTTTTCTTTCCTGACATATTTCTCTCGCTTCATCAATATTCATACATAGTGTCATGCACGCGCGTCGATTTCTCTGACTCCTCACGTGGCAGACATTCAATATTTGATATATTTGATCGTGCTTCGTTTTCCTCGGTCTTCCTCTATTTCTAGTTCCATTTACATCGTCAATAAAAAAAATACCATTCTTTATGCATTCATTCTGCCATGTGTCCAAATCATATTAATGATCCTTTCATTATTTTGTTTATCACACCATAATTCGCACCGCATTCACTTCTTATATTTTCATTCGACACTCTATCATACACAGAGTATCCACACATTCGTCTAAGAGATCTCATTTCTATCGCATTTATTCTTTCATCCTTCTTTTGCAGTTCCATGCTTTGCTTCCATACATACTTTTATACTTTTATACACTATTTAATACTTAAAATATTTCGTAGGCAAAATATTCAAAATTATTTATTGAACTTTTTTCCTTTCCCTTACGGTGTTAAAATAAAAACGTGCGTTCTGGTGTAGGGTAGTCAGTACACATTAGCGATTTTTAAATCGGAAAAATGGGAACATTCATAGCTAATCCCCTTATATAATTATAATTGAAGTCAAAAATTATAATAATTGAGATTTCATTTCTAAACACATTAAAAAAAAAACTGGAAACGCTCACGGAACGGGCATAAACCCGCTCTGGTTGCAAGCCCGAAAGCGACTGCCGCCGGCGTGGAGTGAGAACATTGAGCTAGAACATATGCAAGAGTGAGATGCGAATATAGTGTCGCGTACTCAGCGCTACGAATTTTGTTTCCGATGTTCACAAAATACCTCCGATGTACCCGATGAATTCTGATTATTATTAATATTATTTTTTTTATCAATGGGTAAATATATAAGGAGGAATACATAAAATCTTAACCTTGTATTTATTAAATGTATAGAGATATTGATCGTTATTAGAAGCAACGTGTAGAAGATACCCATCACAGGGAAGGGAGGGTTAAGCTTATAATATAAAAAGGTGTTAATGAAAAGCGCACGCTACGCCAGTGCGCGCGGGGTAGGATCCCATCAAACGGAATTTCCATTTATAACACAAAGGTCCCCTGGTCGGGCGACCTGCGGCCTGCCTCCTATTAGTCCGCACCGCGCCACGCCACTGACTCTCCGTACCGCAAAATCTATATTACCAGATGGCTACCTCCACTTACTCGCGCAGAGGCGGAGCGTGCCTCTGACTAACTAACAAAACTATCCAACCAGCACGCCATTACTCCGGAAGGGTAGGCAAAGAGGATGGACCGCGACACTCACAAGGCGAAATAGAAAATTGACTTCGGGATGGGATTTTGCAGGATTATAGTTCCCCCTAAACCAGATTATAATAGAATCAAATAATATAGACCTAAAACTGAGAATACTCCTCATCAAGACCTATGTATGGAGTATCTTGATGTACAGCTGCGAGACATGGTGCCTATCCGAAAGAGATAAGTGGAGACTGGAGGCCTTTGAGATGTGGTCCTATAGAAGACTATTAGAAATTTCCTGGAGAGACCACATCACGAATGAGGAAGTTCTTCAAGGAATCGAAGGAGGAAGGCACCTGCTCAGGACCTTTCCCGAAAGGCGTGCAAGATGGATCGGCCATGTAATACGTCAGGAGGGCCTCTTGCGTGCCATAAATGAGGGTATGACCGAAGGGACAAACTCTAGGGGACGCCCACGCCGAGAGTACCTGGAGGACCTGTTGGTGGACGTGCGCTGCTCATCATATGCAGATTTCAAAAAAACCGCACAAGACAGGTAAGAATGGAAGAGAAGAATAGAAGAAATTGCTGCAAACCAATCCCCGGATTGAAACTTTCTAATTAACTAAACCAGACAGCGGAAATATCGAGGCGAATAGGGTTGAGCTGGGCAGCTTTCGGCAAACTAAAACAGGTCTTTGAAAACAAAAAAACTCCAATTTGTCTAAAGAGAAAAGTCTATGATTCATGCATTTTGCCGGTGATGACTTATGGGATGGAGACTATGACCCTCACCAAGAGAAATGTAGAGAGATTAAGAATCACGCAGCGCATGGAAAGAATGGCGTCAGCCTCCGAGATAAAATCAGAAATGAGGAGATTAGACGCCAGACAAAAATAACGAACATCATGGAACCACTGAAGTGCCAATGGGCGAGTCATGTGGCGAAACAAAGTGAGGATAGATGGATCCAGAAAATAATAAGGTGGAGACCATGGGAAAATAGAAGAAGCGTCGGCAGGCCGCAAAAAAGGGGGGCCAACGACATTGCTGCCGTGGGGGGAAAATGTGGCTACAGTTGGCAGAAAATAGGACGAGTGGAAAGGAAGGGAAGAGGCATAAGTCCAGCAGTGGACCGATGATAGCTGACGAAGAAGAAGAAGTAGATAGTTCCCCCTAATTGTATTACCGTGGACTGCATAATGGATGAACTAATCAGTTCTTAATGAGTTCAAAATACCAGGAAGACACAGGAAGTGTTCCAGGCAAAAGAAGTAAAGAGTAAAGTTCTAAAGGGTTAGGGGCAATCAGAGGTGTGAAAAAACTAGTATTATAAATAAAAGAAATGTCCGTAATTAAATTTGGCCTAAAGTAAAAAAATATATATTATATATGAAATTATCGCCATATTTGATAAGCCATATTCCATAATGCGGTGACCATTATAACTTCTTACAGGTTCATCTAAAATCATTAATATAATAAAAAATATTACTTTAAAAGTTAATCTAGTGCCTGATCGAAGGATTTTTTTCTTTTTAAAAACTTTTATTTTTTATGAGATCTCTTAGACGAATGTGTGGATATTCTGTGTATGATAGAGTGTCGAATGAAAATATAAGAAGTGAATGCGGTGCGAATGATGGTGTCATGAACAAAATAATGAAAGGATCATTAAGATGGTTTGGACATATGGAAAGAATGAATGAAGAAAGAATGGTAAAAAAATTATATGTAAATGATGTAAATGGTACCAGAAATAGAGGAAGACCAAGGAAAACGTGGCACGATCAAATAAATCAAATATTGAATGTCGGCCATGTGAGGAGTCAGAGAAATCGACGCGCGTGCATGACACGATGTATGAATGTTGAGGAAGCGAGAGAAATATGTCAGGAAAGAAAGGTGTGGCAGTCCATTCTTTCTGCCTACCCCTTCGGGGAGACGGCGTGATGGTTAGTTAGTTAGTTAGTTAGTTAGTTTATTCTTTATAAAAAATTAACTGTATTTTTCCTTGTAAATCCGTAAGTAAATTATAGAGGCCGGCTGTTTTTTTTTTTTTCAATATAAAAATAAAAAAAACTTCAATCAGGCACTAGATTGAATATTTAAGTAATATTTTTATTTTATTTTAATGATTTTAGATAAACCTGTAAGAAGTTATAATGCTCACCGCAAAGCACCAATTATGGAGCCACCTAAAAGATGGACTGACGATATTGCTCGGATAGCTGGACCAACAAACAACCTGAATGTGCAAGAGTCAAGACAGGGAGGGGTGGAAGAAAATGAAGAGGTCCAATATCCAGCAGTGGAGGGTTGAAGGCTGAAGAAAAAGAAGAAAACGGTTTTAACCGGATCTTTGGGTTAGGGGTGAAGCACCGTAAATCGAGTGTTAAGAGCAGTTTCATAATAGTAAATTTGAATTTATAATTTGACGTCACGGGGCAACGCGATCAGCCTCCACCCGAACTTGATACGTCTTAATAAAGCAGGGAAATTCTGTCTTATCTGCGCTCCGCAGTTTGGTTTTGATGCGTTGATGACTGACAGCGTATCCAGCCTATACGTCTGTTACACGAATTTCACTTTGAGCCTGGGTAGGTACTTGGCATTACGCAGAACAATATTAATTTCGGATTGGCACTGGGGCGCCCTCATCCGACATTATACGAGTAGGTACCGGTTCGGGTAGGTACCTGCTCGCGCCTTTGTGGGGCATAAGTCGTACAAAGGAAGATAAAATATAATTGTACTACCCATTAAAAGCGATATATTCCACACGTGTATACTAATATTTAAAATTGATAATAACATTGAATTTGAAATAAAAAAATATCACTTTTTATGTTCCACTTTAATTTATTAAATAGTTCATGATTTAATTGTATCTCAATAGAGACGAAGATGCAAATTGGAAACTGAATATGGTTGATCAAGGATCATAGAGATTAACATATATATAATCAAAATCTTCATAGATAGCGCATTAAAACTGACATGTAAATTCTGGCGTTGGACTTTAACATACGAGTATATACAACTTCTAAAAATTTGTCAGACATGGTCATAAGAAATGTGGAATGGGGAATGTTGTAATTACATAAAGTGTGCACTTAACCCAACCAATAACAGGTCATAAGTCCTGTAAACACCTTGATCAACCATATTCAGTTTCCAATTTGAGTCTTCGTCTTTATTGAGACACAATTAAATCATGAATTGATAACCCGCAATGGGTAAAATCCAGTATTCGTATACATTCAAAAAATATTATTAAAAAGCTTTATAAAATAAAAATATAAAATTAACTGGTCTGGCCAGTCTGTCGATGCCAGCGAGCCTGGCGAAACCGGTCGCTGTCGAAATAAAGACAAAAGTGTAAGTAGTTAAAAAAACATCGTTAAATTAAGAGATTTCAGTAAAATCATTTGATTAACTCATGTATATTTTATTTTATTTTGTCAAACCAACCGGTTTCGTTCTTGCCAAACCTTCGTAAGGGTTATAAAAACAGTTTGTTTTCTGTAAGAATAAGTGGAATAAATTAAAATATTTTTTATTAAGTGAATCTTTTTTCAAAATATTCTATGCATTACAAAACTCACTAACTAACCATCACATAGTCTCCCCGAAGGGGTAGGCAGGAAAAATGGACTGCCACACTGTTCTATCAACGTCCTCAACATTTATGCATGCCTGTCGATTTCTCCGGCTCCTCACGTGGGCGACACTCAATTTTTTATCTATTTAATCGTGCCACGTTATCATTGGTCTTCCTCTATTTCTACGATAGTTCCATTTACATCGTTAACATACACATAACTATGCTAATATTAACTAAATAACTAACTAACCATCACGCCGTCTCCCCGAAAGGGTAGACAGAATGAATGAACTGCCACACTTTTCATTCCTGACATATTTCTCTAACTTCCTCAACATTCACACATCGTGTCATGCACGTGCGTCGATTTCTCTGACTCCTCACGTGGCCGACATTCAATGTTTGATGTCTAAACCATCTTAATGATCCTTTCAATATTTTGTTTATAACACCATCATTCGCACCGCATTCGATTCTTATATTTTTATACGACACTATCATACACAGAGTATCCACACATTCGTCTAAGAGATCTCATTTTTACTGCATTTATTCTACTTTTATCCTTCTTTTGCCAGTTCCATGCTTCGGTTCCATACATAACGGTCGGTAGAAGAACACCATATTATATAATACAATATTTATTCTTCTTCTTCTTCAAGTGCCCTGTCGGGTCCCCCCAACGTTAGCGATCACCTCGTCGAACCTATCCCTGTCCTGCGCCGTTCGGAACAGCTCCTCCACACTTCGGATGCCAGTCCACTCCCTCACGTTTCGCAGCCAGGACATTTGTCTAATCGGGTGGTGGTATAGGGGATAGAACGCTTGGCTCCTGATCCAGGGGACTTGGGTTCAAGCCTGGACACGACCAGATTTCTTCTTCATAATAATGAGCTATTTTCTGCTCACATTGAAGATTGTAAAAATAAATTCTAATTTCATTGATTTAAATCCTTTGTATTAGTCTTTTTTTTTTAAATAAAAAAAAATATAAAAATTAGATTTAATACCAACAATAATCTTCTTCTTCTTTCGGTGCCGTGTCAGGTCCCCCTAACGTTGGCGATCACTACAGCAAAGGCATTTCAATTCTGCGCCATTTGGAATAGTTTTTCTGAACTCTTGTTATTCTTGTCCACTCTTTTTCGCCATAGTGATTCCTGGGAAAAGGTGACCAGAGTGGTTTCCCGTTGCCTTCTCTGGACCAGCATTAATAAATACATATCTATGGACAATAAAAGAGTTTAATTCATAAAACTTTATAATAATGAAATTGGAAAGTCGTGACATCTTATTGTGAAATAATTTAAGGTATTTCTAATTTGCATTTTTTTACTAATTAAAGTTATAGAACAAAATGATTGGTTGATCCTATTCCAAATTTAATTTGAATTTTTAATTAATACAATATCAGACACGTAGAAACTGCTAATTGGATTCATTTGAAAGAAAACTTTTTAATTAATACAATAAACTTTTTGAATTGAAAATTAATATAATTTTTTTTAACACCTAATTGGTGAAATAACTATTACGCAGTTCCCCAGGAAGACTATGGAAAGAGAATAGACCGCTACATCTATCTTGAATCACCTGCCGAGATTTATAATAATAAATAATAACATATTTTCTGATATGATTATTATTATTTTATTATTATATTACAGCGCGAACTAAATCCATGTAAAGGGTATAGCTATCATATTAATTTTCATGACATTTAATAGGTAACTAATCAGTCCAAAGACAGTATGACAATCACAATGCCATCGCCGGGAAACGAATCCGTAACCTTCTTTGTGGCAGAAACAGCTCTTGCAGCTCTGTCACGAAGGTCGTTGTATGTCTGCTAAGCCACTATCAAATCAGACATTTATTAAGACCATTATCAAATGTCTGGATAATACTGTTGTACAATTTTTTTAATTCGTTTTTGATTGTCCTGAACTCGTTGGTCTTATATCTCTACGGGTAGAGTTCATTCACAAATTGAAGATCTCGTATCGATGTATGAGTGCGGTGATATTTTTTGCAATTTGATTGGTTGCCGAGTCACATGAGCCGCGCGGCGTCAGTACGTTCCGAGACATGGAGGGAACCGCACGTATTTGGCATCTCGTATACTCTGTGATTCTAAAAATACTCGTTTTGCAGGAGTATTTTTGAAATATTATATTTATTATTGATTAATCCCATATTGACTGAGTCAGCTCTGTACAGTTTAAATACATAATCCAGAAAGATATTTTATAATATACTAGAGATAAACACCTGCAAGGATCAAATTTTGTAATAATAAAAAACAATTAAGGAAAAAAAAGTATCATTATTATTATTAGTAGAAAAAATTAAGAAGCAAATTATAATTTTAATGAACTTAATTTTGATAATTATTACAACTAAGCCGATAGCGTTATTGTTAATAAAAACATGTTTATTTATTTCAATGCTTAATTATACGATTGAAATTTTTTTTTTGGTTTTCCAATCATAAAAAAATAAAATTAAAATAGCGTCTAGATTTTTTGTAAACGCAATGTCATTCATACTATTGCAAACGATCTCCCTGTCGTGAACGGACTCTACCTCAGCGAGGATCTCGGCAGACTGACACTTTCTGGACTGACAACTTTCACACGAATATATCTGCGTTACAGACATAAGAATACGTTATGTTTTTCCCGTTCTTAGGACCTTCATCTCAGATGTTTTTTTTATTTTTTTCATTATTTAAAATGAACTCCAACCATGAAATTTCAGATAACAACATTACTTCTTATTATTGACATTTTTACACATCTAATGAACCACCACAAAAAACGTAAAATACTACACAACTTTCTGACATAATTTTCCCTTTATGTATCATTGCATACACGTGTTTATGCGTTGTATCCACCCTAATTACTTCAGAAACAAAAGAACTGTTCGGAGTTGCCCTAAAACCTCGAAATTCACAAAACAGGGCTTATTTTCGTGTCCATACATATTTTTTGCACCCTTCCAGGGAGTCTAATCCGACTTTTGCTTTTGAGAAGGGTAACATTTTAATCAATTGGGTAAAGTACATTTTAATAATACCCCCGATGCCAAATACAACCTACACCATTGAAATAGAACCAACTTATAAATTGCTTTATAAAACAGGAGCGGATGTGTGATTTTAGAAGCGCCAGAGCAAAACAATATTTTTTCTTTTCACTTTTAAGTTTATTTTACTCGACGTGTTTCGAAGGCTTTTACATCATCGGGAGAACGATATAAATGTTTTATATTTAAAAAAAAATATGTTAACAATGTTCATGGAACTAGAAATAGAGGAAGACCGAGGAAAACGTGGTACTATAAAATATTTATCAAATATTGAATGTCAGCCACGTGAGGAGTCGGAGAAATCGACGTGCATGCATGACACGATGTATGAATGATGAGGAATCGACAGTTTATAAAAAATCTTTGAATTGTTCTACGTATATAAAGTCTTATTTTAAACCAACTTAATTATATAGTCCATTGTTTTGGCAGAAACACTATGATACTTCAACATTATTACTGTTAAAACTTAAAACACTGCTAGAATATCACAATTTCTTTTTATTCAACGAGAGTGTCGCGACAGCGGTTTCGCCAACCGATGTTGGCATCATCAGGTGTTACAATAAACAGTTTATTGTAACACCTTATGATGCCAACATCGGTTGGTGAAACAGCTGTCGTGACTCTCTCAGTGAATAAAAAGAAATTGTGAAACTTAATTATATATTTTTTTGGATCTTGGAAAATCCGTATAACTCGTATTTCTCGACCGACGTTTCGGAGAGAACCACCTTGAAGATGGAGAGTGTAACCATCTCCGAAACGTCGGTCCAGAAAGACGAGTTACACAGAGCTTCCCAAGATCCCAATAAAACTGTTGCTATCAGCTGTGAAAGTTGTATCTACCTTCGTGGAAGAGTGGTTAGGGCTTTGACAGCCATACCGAAGGTCCCGGGTTCGATTCGCGGCGATGGCAGTGTGATTGTCACACTGTCTTTGGTTTGGTGTAGAAGTCATTTATTGTTTCTTGAACAATGGTGTAAAACTCCATATTAAATAATTAATACGAATGAAAACGTCAGTTTTGTCATTGGTCACTGGTGTCATTGGTGACAATATCATTGGTCTGGGGTGGAATTCACTTGCCAAAAAAAGTGATAGATTAGCTACATTTAATGAGAATCGATATAATAGCTACAAACAAATTGTATACAGTAATTGGAACGTTCTAACGACCTGTTGTGTACAAAAACAAATCTACGCAATTATTTAAACTTAATTATTTTTAATCTGTTAGCGAAACGTAAGAGAGTGGACCGGCATCCGAAGTGTGGGGGAGCTGTTCCGAGCGGCGCAGGACAGGATCAGGTTCGCCGAAGTCCCTGTCTGGGTTGGGGGAACTTAAAGAAGAAGAAGAAATCTGTCCACTAGAGCCAAACAATGGGAAGAAAATCATTTAGAACGACTTTTAAGCTCCAGACCATAGATACGAGAATATAATAGATAATTTACTATTGAAAAAAGGTTTAACAAAATTGGGGTCAGCATAATCGAATGCCTTCCATGATTTGTATGCACGTGGTTTCCTAATCCACCCCGCAGAGGGGAGAGTTTCAAATAACCCTCATTTATATTTATAACTTATTTTCAAGAATACCTTCGTTTTTCGGTGGCGTAGTGGCGAATTTTCACCGGTGGCATAGATGAACGAAAAGTTAATAGAATCGAAGGTCAGATTAGAATAAAAAGTAAAAAAAGTACCCAAGTATAAAACCATGTACAAACGACGCCGGCTTAACAAGGGTTATCATCAGAGATCGCTTGCTCCAAAATGCGCAATGATAGATCGACATCGAACATTTCTCTCTCTTACTGTGAAAAATTACCATGTTATTGTGACATTTTATCAATCAAAACATTGTTTTTTTACTAAAATGTTAATCCAAATTTGTTTTTAAGGCCTCTTTCTTAACTAACTAACTAACTAACCATCACGCCGTCTCCCCGAAGGGGTAGGCAGAAAGAATGGACTGCCACACCTTTCTTTCCTGACATATTTCTCTCGCTTCCTCAACATTCATACATCGTGTCATGCACGCGCGTCGATTTCTCTGACTCCTCACATGGCCGACATTCAATATTCGATTTATTTGATCGTGCCACGTTTTCCTCGGTCTTCCTCTATTTCTGGTTCCATTTACATCATTAACATATAAATTTTTTTACCATTCTTTCTTCATTCATTCTTTCCATATGTCCAAACCATCTTAATGATCCTTTCATTATTTTGTTCATGACACCATCATTCGCACCGCATTCATTTCTTATATTTTCATTCGACACTCTATCATACACAGAATATCCACACATTCGTCTAAGAGATCTCATTTCTACTGCATTTATTCTACTTTCATCATTCCTTTGCCAGTTCCATGCTTCGCTTCCATACATAAGGGTCGGTAGAAGAACACCATTGTGCACTGCCATTCTAGCTTTTTTGGATAGGTTTTTGTTTGCGATGACAACTTATAGTGCCTCTTTCTTTCTTTCTGTATTTCTCTCTTTTTCAATGAATTATTCCCAAACATCTTAGGTCGTACAGCCAATTCCTGATTTGCTTTCAAGGTATATCTCTCTTTTAATTTCTCTATCTCTTTTGTGACTATATTTATTTCTCTCTCTTATATCTCCATGTCTCTCCCTCTCCCTCTCTCTCTATTTCTCTCTCTCTCTCTCTTTCTCCCTCTTTCTCTCTATTGTCTCTATTTCTCTCTCTCCCTCTCTCTCTATTGTCTCTATTTCTCTCTCTCTCTCCCTCTCTCTCTATTGTCTCTATTTCTCTCTCTCTCCCTATCTCTCTACTGTCTCTATTTCTCTCTTTTATGTGTCTATTCTCTCTCTCTAATGTCTCATTTTATCTTTCTCTTAAGTCTCTATTTTTCTCTATCTTGTAACTCTATTTCTATCTCTCTTATGTCTCTTTTCTCTCTCTGTAATGTCTCTCTTCTTCTAAACCTTATTTCCTTTATCAGGGATCAGACCCCCATGTACACAAATTGCTGATTTATTTTAAAGGTATATCTATATCTCTCTCTTTTCTTGTAAGCCTCATTCCCTAAATCAATGTCCTGACCTCCTTGTAAGCAGATATCACAAGTGGATTTATGAAGTGTTAAAAATTTCATTTCAAAATGATATTTATAAAAATTAAGGGTTCAAAATGCGAATCTTTTTAATTCATATTATTTGTGTCTACCAAATTCCTGCTCAGCCCGTGCCCTCGATATTTCAGAACACAGTCTAGGCCCAACCGGTAATTGGTATTGGATATCAAACGGAAATAGATCAGTTGAAGAAGAATACATGTTTGTTAAGTTATCCTTTGTATAAAATTTCACAGAATACAAGGGGAGTTGGTTTGAAAACATATACAACTATACAAAAATAAACCAAAAAATACAGTTAAATGATTTGACTGAAATCTTTTGATAGAAGTTCATTTTAATAATATTTAAATAAAACGATGTTTTTAACTACGTCCACTTGTCTCGCTGGCATCAACAGACTGGTGACACTGTTACAAACCTACTCCTTTATATATATACAGATCAGGGGTGGCAAACATGATTATATACAACAATAACTAAACTAACTAACCATCACGCCATCTCCCCGAAGGGTTAAGCAGAAATAATGGACTGCCACACTTTTCTTTCCTGACATATTTCTCTCGCTTCCTCAACATTCATACATCGTGTCATGCACGCGCGTCGATTTCTCTGACTCCTCACGTGGCCGACATTAAATATTTGATTTATTTGATCGTGCCACGTTCTTCCTTATTGTAGATGTATGTGGTCTGTTCTCCAGAGTGTTACTCCTCCTGTGAGGTAGATTCCCAGCTGTTCTTCCATATTTTAGGAGCTCTTCCACGAGAACGAGTCCTATGAGGCTGATTATGCAATGCAATATCCCTATATTGGTAGTGAGTATCCCCTGAGTCTGGTGGTGTCCATTATTTGAACATGACCGTACCAGTCCCTTTTTCGCTGTCTGCTCCATCTCATAATATTCTCAACCTCACATATCTCTCTTATTCTGGTGTTCCTCACGCGATCTCTCAGTGTCCTGCCTGCTATGGTCCTCAGTGTCTTCATTTCGGAAGTTCTTAAAACTTGTTTGGTCATTACTGTGTGATATGTGTATTAATGCATATAAATATTTCACATTTAACTTTACGCATTTAGACTACAAGAAATTCACATTCGGTCGTTTTGATGAGTCAACGGTCTACGGTCCAACGCCAGGGTGGGAGCAAGTACGGGCGTTTGAGCGACCCCGAATATGAAGCGTATCGTAAATAAGGGCCGGATTACACTTAACCGCTGTTTCGGCAATTAAAATGGCGTCGGTGAACTTTTTAACGAGCTTAACCGGGAATTTATTGGTAAAGTTTGAGGCGGCCGGCTCTTGCGGGGACAGCCGCTTTGCGAGGAAAGACTTAAGACAGGCGAATGGATACTGCAGCGGGAAAGCGTAATATTACAGAAGGAAAATTAAATTAATACATAAAACTAACTAACTAACTAACCATCACGCCGTCTCCCCGAAGGCGTAGGCAGAAAGAATGGACTGCCACACTTTTCTTTCCTGACAAATTTCTCTCGATTCCTCAACATTCATACATCGTGTCACGCACGCGCGTCGATTTCTCTGACTCCTCACATGGCCGACATTCAATATTTGATTTATTTGATCGTGCCACGTTTTCCTCGATCTTCCTCTATTTCTGGTTCCATTTACATCGTTAACGTATACTTTTTTAACCATTCTTTCTTAACCCATGCGCTCCATATGTCCGAACCAACGCTGCGAACCTTTCATTATTTTGTTCATAATACCTTCTTTCGCTCTACATTCCTTTCTAATATCAGCATTTGGGATTCTGTCGTACATCGTTCTACCACACATACGTCTTAGGGACCTCATTTCTACCGCATTTATTCTGCTCTCATCTTTCTTCTGCCAGTTCCATGCTTCGCTTCCATACATAAGGGTTGGGACCAAAGCTCCACTGTGAACGGCCATTTTCGCTTTCATTGATAAATTCTTGTTTCCAATAACTACTTTTAAAGCTCCATTCACTTTGTTACCCGCACCAACCCTTCTTTCAACATCACTGTCCGTTCGGCCATTCGTCTCTCGAATCCTCAACATTCATACATCGTGTCTTGCACGCGCGTCGATTTCTCTGGCTCCTCACATGGCCGACATTCAATATTTGATTTATTTGATCGTGCCACGTTTTCCTCGGTCTTCCTATACATCTGGTTCAATTTACATCGTTAACATATATTTGTTTTACCATTCTTTCTTCATTCATTCTTTCCGTGTGTCTAAACCATCTTAATGTTCCTTTCATTATTTTGTTCATAACTCCATCATTCGCACCGCATTCACTTCTTATACTTTCATTCGACACTCTATCATACACAGAGTATCCGCACATTCGTCTAAGAGATCTCATTTCTACTGCATTTATTATACTTTCATCCTTCTTTCGCTAGTTCCATGCTTCGCTTCCATACATAAGGGTCGGTAGAAGAACACCATATAAGAAAAAAATTAACTTTTTCCTTTAGACCTACATACCTGTAGACCTACATGTATGTGTCCCATATAAAATAACACAACATCTCTAAAAACTTCACCGGCTTAAAAGTCCAGAAAGAATCCAGTATAAACTCTTCTGGACGGTAAGCGCGTCATGGAATTTCTTCTTTCGGTGCCGTGTCAGGTCCAACCCAACGTTGGCGATCACTAAAGCAAAGGCATCTACGAGTATATCTTACGCCATTTGGAACAGGTTCTGAACTCTTGTTATTCCTGTCCACTCTTTGATGTTCTGCAGTCAGGACAGCTGTCTTCTACCATCTCTCCGACGTTCTTCCACTTTACCCATTAATATTACCCATAATATTATCTACTGAATTGTAATTATACCAACTAGTTTCGCTTGTAACCTCTAGTTTAATCAGGGCAATTTCATTCGCACCGCATTTACTTATTATATTTTCGTTTGACATATACAGTTTTTCTACTCATTTGTCTAAGAGATCTCATTCCTACTAAATTTATTCTACTTAGAAAATATTTATTTATTAAGAATTAATTGTATCTCAATAGGGACGAAGATGTAAGTGATTTGGAAACAGAATATGGTGGTCGAGGCGTTTACATGACTTATAACCTGTCATTGGTTGGGTTAAGCGATCGCTTTATGTAATACAACATTCCCCATTACGCCCTTCTACGAACACCACGTCTGACAATTATTTGAAAGTTGTATATATGCTACCATTTTGAGAAACATTTCATATATTTTAGTTCAATCTACACTGGCGCCATCTATTGAGACTACAAGAATTTGTGTCAAAAAACAAAATGTGTATTTAGTTATTTATTTTAACACATATTTTAGTTCAATCTACACTAGCGCCATCTATTGAGACTACAAGAATTTGTGTCAAAAAACAAAATGTGTATTTAGTTATTTATTTTAACACATATTTTAGTTCGATCTACACTAGCGCCATCTATTGAGACTACAAGAATTTGTGTCAAAAAACAAAATATATATTTAGTTATTTATTTTAATTGTAGGTGTCATGGCTTAAAATAGATAAATCACTATCAAGAAGTCGTCTTAGAGTGAACCAAATGTTCAAATGTATTCACTTCCGTACGAAAAACACGCTCTTGTACTGGCTGATTTTGGAAAAGTTTGGGAGTTCTGCTAACGGGGCCGCCGCACAATGGGGCAGGATTCAGATTTCTCATACAATAACCCAAAAAATAAAAATTATGATTCATTAAACGCTTTGTTATTATATGATGACTCAGATATATTTAGCATATGATCACGAGCAGATAGACAAGCTAGACTGTGACACGTTCGCTCTAGCACCCCTCAATCGGAGCCGATTACTCGTAGAGGTTACACGTCCGTTATTTCAAGTCAGCGCAACACCTAGTTTCTAACATTTCTTTAGTTGTATTATTGATAAAAAATTTAAAGTTTTAGTATGGAACCTTACACGTCAGGTATGTATCCTCTTTTTCGAGTTAAATTAATTGTAATTATGGCTTGTTTTAAATGTAAAAAAATTAAACCGATTTCGCATTAAAATGATACAGAGGTTTTTGTAATATTAAAAAAACATTTAGAGATTTAGTATAGAATCCCGATGAATTCCGCAAGTATTTTAATTGATTTATAATAAGTAATTGTTGTACTTTATTGATATGATGTTATTTTTTGCCACTTTTTGCACTTTTTAAAATAACAGCACATTTCGAATAACCAAAAATGAAAAAAAAATTCACCAATTTTGTATCTTATTCTGTTTTTCCTTTTCTCGCATACCTAGGTACCAGCTCCAGCACTTTGTTCATGACAAAGCATCAAGTAATAACGCTTATGAAGAGTTTCGGAAAAGAAAAATTGGAGAATCAGATTGATTTCCTGCAAAAAAAAATCATAAAACGGACAGGGTGTGTTGATGAGTTAGGAAAAAGTGTAACGTGTGTTAAAAATTGTATTCGGTTTAAATTTGATTATAAATCATGATGGGAATCAGCTCACTGGATGAAAGAAAGATTTCTCGATGTTAATAAAACGTGGCTTGATACATCCGTTTCTTTCATTCGCGCTACAAAAACATGTGGCGGTCGCCCGATGATTCCTTTTGAGGAGAGTACAAAAAGGGTGAAGCGGCAAAAGACGGTTAATCTGAGGAATTCTGCATCTCTGCCAGACTTACTCTACGCAACACAAATGGAACTTAGAGCTGCATGACAGGCAGATGCCTCAAAGTTGGTTCGAGGTATTTTATCTGTTCCAAAAGGTTCAGGTAAATCTCATCAAACTTCCAGGGAGTCTTTTGGAAACGTGTTCGTGTCAGCAGAAGATGCTTTAGCACTTTCAAAATAGAAGCGGACTTGTCTCCACATCAGTATAACGCTATTAAGTTGAAATCTAAAAACTTATATCCTTCGTATAAAACTGTACAGGCCTAAAAAAGACGATGTTATCCAGAGCCAGAAAATATACATGTCACGGATACTTCGGTATATGTTGATTTGCAGATCATGCTTAATCTCACGATTGAGCGTTTAATTATCACCCATCAAGATGTTGTTTTTACACTCAAACCCAAAGAATTAAATAATATGATATTATATTCCAAATGGGGAGTTGATGGAAGTTCGGGGCACAGTTCACATAAACAGGCTTTTTTTGACGCAGATGCCGATGATGCAGCGGTTTTATCACATCATTTGCCCCCTTACGCCTAGTGTCTGGTGCCAAAATTATTTGGCAAAATCCAAGACCTGGTTCAACGAGGTATTGCAGACCTCTGAAAATAGAATTTATTAAGGAATGCACAGCAGTACCATTGGAAGAGAAACGAAGGGTAGATGAAGAAATAAAAAATATTACCACAACCATAGTCAGACTAGATGGGCGCGTTATCGTAATCAAACATCATTTAATATTCGCAATGATTGATGGCAAAGTATGTAAAGCTATCACACATACTTCTTCTACCCAAAAATGTTACATACGTGGTGCCACATCTAAACAATTGAATTATAATATATAGATGCATTGCTAACAAAATAAATAAAAACATAAAATTTAGAATTCGGCATTTCGGTCTTGCACGGATGGATACGCTTTTTTAAGTGTCTTCTCCATTTTACGTACAAACTGCCTATAAAAGCTCGAGGGACAGACAAGTAAATCGTTGAAGAAACTAAGAAAAAAATTCAAGCTCAGTTCAAAGAAAAACTAGATTTGATCGTGGACAAACCAAGCCGGGCTTTGGTAACACAAACGATGGAAATACCGCCAGGCGTTTTTTTTAAGTGCAGAGGTGTCTGCAGAAATAACCAATTTAGATGTAGAATTAATAAGAAAAATGCACACCATTTTAATAGTTTTATCATGTGGTCATGAAATTAGTGTGGAAAAATACCGGGAGTATGCGTTACATACAGCCAGATATTTTGAAGAAAAATATCCGTGGTGTAATATGCCACCCACACTTCACGAATATTTAATACACGGACCTGAAATAATAAAAACGTCAATATTGCCGATAGGTCAATTAACCGAATAAGCGCAGGAAGCACGTAACAAAGATTTTAAAAAGTTTAGGGAGTACCACTCGAGGAAATCCAGCAGAACGAATTCAAACACGGATATTTTAAATTTTCTTTTACTCTCATCAGATCCTTTAATAACTAGTAAGAGGAAATTACCGAAAGAGGAACTAACTAGATTCCTCAAAGACGTTTTGGATCTGATAATACCTCCATCTACAGGGTCCTCCAGCCAAAGAGAAAATGATGAATCCGATGACAATGATGGTGTCTCAGAAATATCTGATAACGAGTGAAAAAAATATTGGTGTGTATTTATGAAGGGTAAAATCGACGTTCTTTCAAGAAACGTATATATTATGTAAAACTAAGCTGCATTTTACGTTATTAAAAATAATAAAAAATGACTTTAACGAGCATATAAAAATAAGACAGTTTTTGACACATATTTCATTGTTATTGGAAAAATAAAGTGTTAATATTCATGACATTGTCTCTTATTTTCATTAACCTACCTAATTACATTAAATCCTTTGATTTATAGCTATATATATAGCTTCTATGAGTTAATGACACGTTTTCATATTTTGGCCCCACTGTGCGCCGCTAGGGATTAGGGCGTGGTACGAGAAGACATTTCGCATACTTTTCGTCAACACAGTGTCGGATTACGGATTTCAGCGCCTCTCGCAAGCTTAGCACACGAATAACAAAATAACAAGGACATTTTCAGAATTTCAGATAGATATTTTGTAAATTTTCTTTTGGCAATTTGTATATTTAAACTAACTTACCATCACGCCTGAGATGTTGGTGGAAAAGTCCGCCACATTGCTGTACACGATATTATATTCTACGCGATGCTTTTTTAAATTTTAATAAGAACGCAATAAATAATAATAAAAAAACTAATAATTAAAAATAAATATTAAGTTTGAACTGAATTACTCTACTACTAAATGAGGACATCACGCCCTGTTTTGATGTCACGAAGGGTGTTTAGCAGGGCTGCGTGATGTCTCCATGATTGTTCAATCTGTATATGGACAAGTGTATGAAAGAACTTAAAGGTATTAATGCTGGTGCTAAGATGAGTGATCTGTCTGTAAATTGTCTGCTTTACGCGGACGATGCCGTTCTCTTTGCGGATAGTGCGAATTACAAGTCTTGGTGTCGAGAATGTATGAGGTATGCAAGTCGAACGATTTAATGATGAATGTTGGAAAGTCAAAGCTGTTAGCTTTTGAAAGGGAAGAGCAAATGACAGTTTGTAATATAAGTGTAAATAAAGAGAACTTGAAACAGGTGAAGGAATTTGTGTATTTAGGTAGCATGTTCACAGCGGATGGCCGAACGGACAGTGATGTTGAAAGAAGGGTTGGTGCGGGTAACAAAGGAATGGAGCTTTAAAAGTAGTTATTGGAAACAAGAATTTATCAATGAAAGCGAAAATGGCCGTTCACAATTGAGTTCTGGTCCCAACCCTTTTGTATGGAAGCGAACCATGGAACTGGCAGAAGAAAGATGAGAGCAGAATAAATGCGGTAGAGATGAGGTCCCTAAGACGTACGTGTGGTAGAACGATGTACGACAGAATCTCAAATGCTGATATTAGAAAGGAATGTAGAGCAAAAGAAGGTATTATGAACAAAATTATGAAAGGTTCGCTGCGTTGGTTCGGACATATGAAGCGTATGGGTGAAGAAAGAATGGTTAAAAAAGTATACATTAACGATGTAAATGGAGTAAGGAGTCGAGGTAGACCGAGGAAAACATGGCATGACCAAATTAATCAAATATTAAAGGTTGGTCATGTCAGAAGCCGGAAGAATCGACGTGCGTGTATGACTCGATGTATGAATGTGGAGGAAGCTTGAGAGGTGTGCCAGGATAGAGTAGTGTGGCGGTCCATTCTCTCTGCCTACCCCTGCGGGGAAACGGCGTGATGGTTTGTTGTTGTTGTTGCTGTCTTCTTCTTCTTCGC
Source organism: Lepidostoma basale (assembly GCA_022606425.2). Taxonomy (NCBI): domain Eukaryota; kingdom Metazoa; phylum Arthropoda; class Insecta; order Trichoptera; family Lepidostomatidae; genus Lepidostoma; species Lepidostoma basale. The sequence continues at coordinate 122,506 of JAHDVF020001221.1, read as the reverse complement.
TTTTGGTAGACTCAGGAGTCTGTTATTACAGGCGGGTCCTCTTGAGATGCTGAACTCCAGCTTTCTCTCCACCGCTTCGGGGGTCTTCCTGGTCAGCGCTGTCCGTTTGGCGTTCCATGGAGAGCTATGTGTGGTATTCTATTTGAGCTCATCCTTTCTACGTGTTGATGCCAGTATCGCCGTCTTTGACGTCCCCATCTGACCACATCTTCGACCTCGCAGATTTTTCGGATTGCTGTATTCCTAACTCGATCACGTAGGGTCTTGCCAGCTATAGCGCGGAGCGTGTAAAAATATATATATATATAATAAAATATTGTATTGCATAATTAGCCTCATGGGACTCGTCCTCGTGGAAGACCTCCTAAAAGATGGAAGGACAGCTGGGAATCTACCTCACAGGAGGATCAACACTCTGGAGAACTGATCAAATAGGTCTACAACAAGGAAGAAGAAGAAGAAGAAGACTCTATCATAAACAGATTTCCTTAAAATTCGTCTCAAAGAGATCGCTTTTCTACCTTTTGATAAATTTGTTACTGTATTCTTCGTTTGTAGATATTTCATTTAATATATACTTTATTTTTCATTGTGTTCTAAATAGAAGAAGCGTTATTTCACTGAATAGATAATAGAAAATAGAATCCTATTGTACTTCGTGTATCATCTCGGACTGAATAGTCCATTTTTTTTACTCTAAGTGTATCCCTGTATAAACACCCATACATCACAAAATCTATCATCTATCTTGGATCCAATTACATTGAGAATTTTTATTTTAGATGGGTATACGAAAAAGAAAGAAAAACATTTATTTTTTTATAAATTAAACCAAGGATATAAATCTATGAAATTGGAATTTATTTTACAATCTTCGATGTGAGCAGAAAATAGCTCATTATTATGAAGAAGGAATCTGGTCGTGTCCAGGCTTGAACCCAAGTCCCCTGGATCAGGAGCCTAGCGTTCTATCCACTAGACCACCACCATTAATCCTTAAGGGGACACGAAAAACTATTTGTTTTAATGTTTCTAGATTGTCGAATGAAAATGTAAGAATATACTTAGGAAATTGAAAATAACTTTGTTTAATCCGTAACATTTTTAAAAAAATATTTAAAAAACACGACTTGTTTCGAAGGATACCTCCATCTTCAGGTGTAAAAATATAATACAAACTAAACAAAGTAACACTTATATTTAAACGCATTTAAAATTCGATACAATAATTCAAATTTAAGAATTAACCTGGGCTATTATATTCAGGTGTAAAAATATATGGGCTATAAGTATTCTGGTCCCAACCCTAATGTATGGAAGCGAAGCATGGAACTGGCAAAAGAAGGATGAGAGCAGAATAAATGCGGTAGAGATGAGGTCCTTAAGACGCATGTGTAGTAGAAAGACATACGACAGAATCTCAAATGCTGATATAAGAAAGGAATGTAGAGCGGAAGAAGATATTATGAACAAAATTATGAAAGGATCGCTGCGTTGGTTCGGACATATGGAGCGCCTGGATGAAGAAAGAATGGTTAAGAAAGTATATGTTAATGATGTAAATGGAGTACGGAGTCGAGGCAGGCCGAGAAAAACATGGCATGACCAAATTAATCAAATTTTTAAAGATTGGTCATGTTAGAAGTCGAAAGAATCAGCGTGCGTCTATGACTCGCTGTATGAATGTGGAATAAGCTAGAGAAGTGTGCCAAGATAGAGTAGTGTGGCGGTCCATTCTCTCTGCCTACCCCTGCGGGGAAACGGCGTGATGGTTTGTTTGTTTCTTTGTTCAGTTTTTATTTAATGTTATTAAAAATGAACCTACCTTCTTACAATTATGTCTTCATTCATTCTTTCCATGTGTCCAAAACAACTTAATGATCCTTACATTATTTCGCTGCATTCACTTCTTATATTTTCATTTGACCTTCTATCATACACAGATTTTCTCCGCATTCGTCTAAAAGATCTAATTTCTACTGAACTTATTCTTCATCCATTATTATTTTTCCAGCTCAATGCTTCACTTCCATACGTAAGGGTCGGTACAAGAACACCATTCTGCACTGCCATTTAAGCTTTCTTCTTTCAATATTCCTCTCCAATCTCTTAAAATTTATAATACCTAAATATACAAACTCATCTACTGTTCCAGATTTTTACCATTTACGCTCATGACGAATTTTTTTATGAATTAAAACACTGTTTTTTTCACTTTTGAATTTATTTTTCTCGGCATTTTTCGAAGGCTTACACCTTCATCATCGGGAAAATGATATAAACAGTACTTTAATTCATAAAAAAATCGTCATTATGGAATTTCACAATGCTAAGTTCATGCTAATGTTGCAGACTGTCATGATTTCTTCTTTTTCGGAAATCATTACCTTAGACTTATTCATATTCATCATCAGATCATTTCGCATGCATACCTCATACATACTATTCACCAGGACTTGCAGTTCATGCTAGTTGTCTGCATGTAGGACAGCGTCGTCCGCATACAAGAGACAGCTTACTGACTCCGCTCATTTTGACACCTACATCCAACCCTTTCAGCTCTTACTTCCATACATAAATCGGCACAAGAACACCAAAAAGCTAAACTGACACTGCAAATGGCTAGAAGTTTGTGTAAAACCCCGTCACGTATCGAGAGACAAATAACTAGCCTTTTTACCTAGCACATTTATTGGAGATAAGAAATGGCATAAATTTATAATGGCTGGTAATATTTTTTTGGTACGTACGTGTCTCCGTGATATTTATTTCTCTTCTGTACCAATTCCATGCTCGCTGAATAGGTGATAGCAGGGTTGCGCCAAATTCGAACTGAAGATTTATCCCCGGGATCCCGGGATAAGTAAACAAAATCCAGGGCTATCGGAAATACTAAAAAAAAAAGTCCAATGCTCTACCGACTGACTCTTTTTTTTTTTTTTTTACTAATTTAAGGTGTGCTTTATATAATATTTACTGATTTTATTTCATAATAAAGAGATGTGAGGCCGCGCGGGAGATATACTCGTATAAGGTTAAAAGAATAGATTAAATGTGGTCTGTCACCCTTTTGATTAATGACAAGAAAAGGCTAAAGTAAATTAACGTAAGTCCCGGATGGACAAGGAACAGGCCTAGATAGTGCAGCGAGACTGACGAAAGGGCGTCGCTGCGTCCTATAACAGTCTCGGGTGGTGGTGGGAACCTTATATATCGGAAATACTATTTTTAAAATAGTCCATTGTTTGGGCAGAAACACTATGATATTTTAACATTTTTCTCCTTCTTCTTCAAGTGCCCTGTCGAGTCTTTCCAACGTTGGCGATCACCTTGGCGAATCTGTCTCTGTCCTGCGTCGCTCGGAACAGCTCCTCCACACTTCGGATGTCGGTCCCCTCCCTAATTTGTCTCCTACCAGGTCTTGGCGTCCCTCAATTTTCCCCTCCAAAATCAGTTGGAGAAGGTGGTACTTCTCCCCACGCAGTATATGACCCAGATGTGAAATCTTCCGAACCTTGATGGTTGGCAACAGCTCCCTGTCAACTCTAGCTCGCCTCAGGACTTCGGTATTGGTAACCATATCTTTCCAGGGAATTCTGAGCATTCGGCGATAGAGCCACATTTCAAATGCTTCCAGTCTGATCATTGGATTGACTCACTTTGATTTTAACATTTTAACTGTTGAAATATACGAGTATAACGTTGTTGACAGCTGTTTCGTCAAACGATGTTCACATCAACAGGAATTACAATAAGTTGTTCAATTGTTAAAATTAATTTTCGTGATTTTTCGAACTTTCGTGTGCATTTGTTTGATCTTTCAGCTGTCGCGAAAAATAAAAAATAAAAATAAAAATTTGTGATACCACAAACAGCGTTTTATAGTAAATTACATTTTTTTATATAATTAATATACATAAAAACGCCTGTTTTCTAGAAGTTTTAATAAAGTTAATGTGAATTATATGTTTCGCCTGCCTAAGGTATTATTACATTTGATAATGCCTTGGACAGCCGAAACATGCCATTCACATAAAATATAATAAAATTTCTAGAAAACTGATGTTTTCAGTCTTATTAATTATATAATATGGGGGTTTACATCATTTTTGAAGAATCAATAAATGTGGTGAAACATGTCCTTCTCATAAAAAATAATAAAACTGTTGGTTTAACAAACCACGGAGGACAAAGTCCAAAATCACGAGACCACACGAGTGGAGGCAATGGACTCAGACTGCTGCACCGGCATGTTGCAATGGTAAAATACATTGTGTGTACAATCAAACCAACTGACACAATAGATTCTCAGCCTAACGAAGCCGATGACCGAAGGGGATCGTGTGCAAAAAAATGATGAATCAGGGCCCGGGTTCATACACAAAGGTTACTAGAGGTTATCCGACAGAGTATCGTGTCAAAGGAAGCAAAACATATAAAAACCATACACCCAACCACCTTACATGTCAGTCATTATTCCGACTTCTAACCGACACGAGTCTACGTTATCAAGTCTACGTCACGAGGGATCTCGGACTCTTTCCCGCCGATCTACGAATCCACTCTACTACGTCACGCAGCTTCTGGCGAGTCTTCGCTTCAGCTGACCGACACTACCGCCCAGCTTAACATCGTCCTCAGCTGCTCGCCGCCCAGACTCCACCCTGCTGCTGTCAACACCCTGCGCAGTTACGCCGACGTCCATCACTCTTCATTACGAGTTACCATTGATATACAATTACGATCGAGAATAAACGTTGAAACTTCCACCGTCTTTCAACCCACTCCACACCCCAAAGTGGTGACCCCGACGTGATTTAACCCTCCGTCTTTCAACCCACTCCCAACTCCCAAAAAACTAGTATAAAACATACGTTTTCATTATATAAATGATTTAAAATGGAGTTTTACATCATTCTTCAAGAAACATATATATATATATATATATATATATATATATATATATATATATATATATATATATATATATATATATATATATATATATATATATATATATATATATATATATATATATATATATATATATATATATATATATATATATATATATATATATATATATATATATATATATATATATATATATATATATATATATATATATATATATATATATTTTTTTTTTTTTTTTTTTTTTTTTTATGTACACAACAGGTCGTTTTGGACCCAATTACAGTATACAATTTTTATATTTTAGCTATTATATTGATTCTCGTGACATGAGATAGGTAGCCAATCTATCGCCATTTTATTGTCACGTGAATTCTACACCAGACCAAAGACAGTGTGACAATCACACTGCCATCGCCGGGAATCGAACCCAGGACCTTCGGCATGAAAGTCAGAGCTCGTAACCACTCTGCCACGAAGGTCGTCAATTGTAAGGTCATTTCGGAATTATATAACAGATTGATTCTCTTGTCTATTACATATTACAATATTACGTTTCTTCTTCAATATAAAATATAATATTTGCGAACTGTCTTAATTTATTAATTAATTTAGATACAAGTACCAAGCGCCATCTATGAAATTTTCTTGAAAATAAAAAAGCTTCTTATTATATAATTTTAATTTTGGCACTGTTATCTGAATCAAAATTAATTTCGCTTCTATTTCTAGCTCTCCCCTCGTCTCGCATTATTACATAATAAATTTTCTATCTCTCTTATAGATGCCCAGGACCTCATTTTTCTCACTCTCTTTGATTTTATGTTCTTACTTTGTCATCCCTTGTTCCGACCCCTGAGATAGATTGACTATCAAGTCAAGGCCTTTTGGATGTTAAATAGATGGACCACTTTTTTTCAAGAGTATATATAATGATCTAATCAATTCTGATTCTAGATATGCGTTTGATAATTTAGAATTTTATTACAAGATTTTTTCCCTTCGAATTGAAAATTGTTTATTAAGTTTATTAATTATTTTTATACTTAAAGCCTTCTAGAATCCTGTAATACGTGCTTATAATTCGGGTGGTGGTATAGGGGACAGAACGCTTGACTCCTGATCCAGGGGATGGGGGTTCAAACCTGGACACAACCAGATTCCTTCTTCATAATAATGAGCTATTTTCTGCTCATATAGAAGATTGTCGAATAATCCTAATTTATTAAAGTCCTTAGAGTTATGCATTAAAAAAATTAAACACTGATTTTCTTTATATTTGGACAAAGGAAATTTGGAAAAATGTATTTATATCATTATTACATTTCATATTTTAACGTTTAATATTTGATTAATTTGATCGTGCCACGTTTTCCTCGGTCTTTTTCTATTCCATGCAGTAGAAATAAGATCTCTTAAACGAATGTGTGGATACGCTGTGTATGATATACTGTCAAATAAAAATATAAGAAATGAATGCGGTGCGAATAATGCTGTCATGAACAAAATAATGAAAGGATCATTATGATGGTTTGGACACATGGAAAGAATGAATGAAGAAAGAATTAAAAAAAAGTATATATTTACGATAAAAATGGAACTAAAAATAGAGGAAGACTGAAGAAAACGTGGCACGATCAAATAAATCAAACATTGAATGTCGGTACGTGTCGACACGATGTATGAATGTTGAGGAAGCGAGAGAAATATTCCAGGAAAGAAAAGTGTGAAATTCTATTCTTTCTGTCTACCCCTTTGAAGAGACGGCGTGATGGTTAGTTAGATAGTTAGTTTTAATAGAAAACTATGCACGGCGTATATTGCACAGCCTACGTCACGTTAAGTAGATATCAAAAGATACGAAAAGGAAGCAATATTTTACAAAATGGTCTGTTGCTTTCGATCCCGGAATAATTAACAAGATTGGCCACCCCTGTCGGGATCGAGACGTGAACAACAGCATCCCGAATAAATCACCCGGGACCCGGGAGCAGTGCCTCCCTGGCAGCTAACCACCACCTATATTACATATATTATTTCAGAGGCAAAACTCCGCAACCAAAACTGTCCAGGCAATCCTAACTTTGCTCGGCAAAAAGATAACAGGGCAGAATGTGAAGATTTAGAGTTACACATACTAAATATATGAACCCTTATTCATAATAGACAATTTAACATGTATCTCCGACCCATTGCGTGAACGACACTCTGAGAGAAAATGAGAAATCCGGAAATAAGGAAGATCTGCTAACTTGAAGATGTTGAACAACGTAGAAGACTTAAAAGATCAAAAATCCAACAAATTCACAAACTAAAAATACCGAATGTAAAAAAAGTATATATTTCTGATGTAAATGGAACTAAAAATAGGGGAAAATGGAGAAAAAAAGTGATACTATCAAATAAATCAAATATTGAATGTCGGCCAAGTGAGGAGTCGAAGAAATTGACATGCGTGCATGACACGATGTATGAATAATAATTAAATCAAAAGATTTTTTTTTAACTACTTCCACTTTTGTCTTTATCAAATCATTAATATCAAAACATCAAATCAATAATTCGAACAAAAAACGTCAGTTTTCTAGAAGTTTTATTATATTTTATGGGAATGACATGTTTCGCCCTTCTAAGGCATTATCTTGATAATGATGTTTCCATAAAATACAATAAAACTTCTAGAAAACTGACGTTTTAATTCGTATTTATTGTTTTTTGAACAATGATGCAAAACTCCATATTAAATAATTAATACGAATGAAAACGTCAGTTTTCTAGAAGTTTTATTATATTTTGTGGGAATGACATGTTTCGCCCTTCTAAGGCATTATCAAATTATAATTCGTTTTAATTATTTTATGTGGAGTTTTACATCATTGTTCAAAAAATAATAAACAAATCAAATCAGTTTATTTACTAAAAAGACATTACAAACAGCAACATGTTAAAGGCATCTATTGAATACAGGTAAAATATTATACACATACAACATAATACCAGGAACGCATTAGACATGGTTCGACAATATACTTTCTAAAGTCGATAAATTACTAAAATAAAAATAAATTATTGAAAGGTGGCCAGATTCAACGACTGTAGTGTTTGAATGTAGAAGAGTTGCGAGAGTTAAGGATTACCGTGTGGTAGTCTATTCTATCTGCGTACCCCTCCGGATAAATGGCGTGATGATTGGTTAGTTACTAATTTAGAAAAAAATGTTTCGACAGCAAACGGTTTCGCCATCCTAGCTGGCATCGACAGACTGGTCTGGACATGATTATAGACCAGTCTGTCGATGCCAGCGAGCCTGGCAAAACGGGCGCTGTCGAAATAAAGTCAAAAGTGAAATTAGTTAAAAACATAGTTTAATTTAATTATTATTTAAAACAAACTTCCATCAAGATTTTTCAGTATTTTCATTTGATTATTTTAAAAACTATGTACGACTGTTGAGGAAGCGAGATAATAATTTATGGAATGAAAAGTTTAGCAGTCCATTATTTCTGCCTACCTCTTCGGGGAGACGGCGTGATAGTTAATTAGTTATTTAGTTTAGAAAAAAAATCGACAAATTAAATGTTTAATATAGAGTTATACATATGTATTATATTTTCTGTATGGTGGACTCTTGAGTTCCGGTAGGATATAGCGTGTCTGTGGAAAATGTTTCAGTGGAACGGGTGGAAAAGTTCGGATATCTGGGTGTGAAATTGTGTGGCAAACGGATCTACCGTGTGAGGTAATGAGTTAAGTATTATAAATAAGGCTGCGCTTATTTCAGGATGTTTGAAAAATTCTTCTTCTACTTCCTCCTTGTTGTAGACCTATGTAGTCTGTTCTTCAGAGTGTTGCTCCTCCTGTGAGGTAGATTCCCAGCTGTCCTTCCATCTTTTAGGAGGTCTTCCACATGGACGAGTCCCATGAGGCTGATTATGCAATGTAATATAGGGGAGTCTGGTAGTGTCCATTCTTTGAACATGACCGTACCAGTCCCTTTTTCGCTGTCTGCTCCATCTTATAATATCCTCAATCTCACATATCTCTCTTCTTCTGCTGTTCCTCGCGCGATCTCAACGCAACTCTTAAGTGGCGTTGGGCGGGACACGTCGCTCATGACCAAGAAAAGAGGAGTGGCCACGACTGCTGTGCTGGTGTCCGAGAACGGGAAAGCGTGGAATTGGGCGACCACAGATGCGTAGGCATGACGATATCCGCAAGTGTGCGGGATGTGCCTGGATGCGAATTGTTCAGGATATAAGGGAGTGGAAAATGCGAGGGGAGGCCTACCTTCAGCAGTGGACGGCCACAACATACTGAAGAAGAAAAATACTTAAAAACGTGCTCCGTGGGTTGAGCATCGCAAGGTGTAGGGAAAGAAAAAGTTTAAGAATCGTCGTGCCATTTGATACGACCCTTATTTATCTGTACGAGTATACCATTGAACAGGAAAACTCAAAGATGGGGAGAAACGTATTGGGGTTTACAGTTTTCCATCTTGATAAACAGGAAAAATACGTCCAAAGAAATAGCAACCCACATTTTATATAAGCGATACGACTCGCTACGTCAAACATAAATCTATTTATTCGTGGATTGAATATATTTAAAAGAAACAAAGAAAAACCTGATATTTGAAGCGATTCCTCAATAATAACAATAAATTTGAAGATTTGTAAAGTGTATGTTTTTTATGAATTTGTCGGAGTTAAATGCATAACCCATATAGGCGGACTTCGACTGCTGAATCAGCATATTTCATGATGAAATATATTACACGAATAACCGAAAACGCCTGACTTAGGACCTACTTATCATAACTTATGAGTCGGGGCCCAGATTTATTCAGTTGAAGACCTGCAATAAACGATGAAACCTCCACCGCTTTTAACTCTCACCACATCACCCAAAAATTTAAGTACTAGCATAGAAATATATTAATTTACTAAATTGAAATGAATAAAAACGTCTGTCTTCTAGGAGTTTTATTATATTTTAGATGGAAAGACATGTTTCGAACATCTTAGGCATTATCAAATGCCTTAGAAGGGCGAAACATGTCATACCATTTACGATATAATAAATCTCCAAGAAGACAGACATTTCATTCATACGAATTATTTAATATGAAGTGTTTTGCTGTGCGGCTGCGAGACTTGGTGCCTGGGCGAAAAAGAACGCAAAAGGCTGTAGACATTTGAGATGTGGACCAACCGACGAGTTGCTCATGTTTCATGGAGGGACCGCATTACAAATAAGGAGGTTCTCAGCAGAGTTGAAGAGAATAGGCACATGTTGAACACCATATCGGAGAGGCGCGCAAGATGGATTGGTCATGTGATGCGACACGAGTGTTTCCTGCATGATGTATTGGAGAGAATAGTCGAGGGATCGATTGGCAGAGGACGACAGCGCCAGGAGTACCTAGACCAGATTTGCCGAGATATGGGCTGCACCTCTTATGCGAAGTTGAAGAGAGTTGCTGAGGACCGAGCGGGGTGAAAGAGGAGATGCGTCGCCTTGCTGCAGACCAATCATTAGATTGAGACCGGAGAAGAGAATATTGGGTGTTACATCATTGCTTAAGAAACAATAAACATATTAATTTAACTAATTTGTTTATTATTATATACATCGTTCTCCCGCACGTTCTTCTCAGTGATCAGGGAAAACGATATGTGTTAGGCAGATAATTGCATCATACATAAAATTGATATGGTTTGGATATATGGAACCAATAAACGAGAGAACAAAACTTCTCTCGCTTACTCAACATTTATACATCGTGTCATGCACGCATGTCGATTTCTCCGACTACTCACATTCAGTATTGTTCAAGAAACAAAAAATACATGTATTTTTTTATGATTTAATTTTATCTCAATAGAGACGAAGATGCAAATTGGAAACGGAATATGGTTGATCAAGGTGTTTACAGGACTTATGACCTGTCATTGGTTGGGTTAAGCGCACGCTTTATGTAATTACAACATTCCCATAACATATATACAACTTCCAAAAATTTGTCAGTTGTATATATGTAAAAGTCCTACACCAGATTTCGCATGTCAGTTTCAATGCGCCATCTATGAAGATTTTGATTATATATGTTAATCTCTAAGATTAATCGATTAACGCCATCTATGAAGATTTATGTTTATTAAGCATTAAGCAGAACATCTTTTTAACACAATGTGAAAGGCTACCCCGCCATTAGCGCATTGTTAGAAGCCGCCTGGAGATGTAACTCCTATCTATATGCCAAACTTTAGACCAGATATGATTACAATATTTTTTTAAATGTTATTTTATTTCAATAATTCTCATATTTTGAAAAACCTTGCAGATCTAAAATGAAATATACGCCGTTTGTGTTTGATACAATGGGTGTTTACAAAGTAAATGCCCCATCGATCAATGATATAGTGAAAAACATCTTTTATACACGTTTTTAGACAAATGTAACAAGATTCTTTACAGACAGACGGTCTCAATTTATAAAATTTTCATTGTATCCCGCCCAATAAATAATTCGATGGGTATCTGACAGGCGAATACATCAAAATGTCTCCGATTTGTTCAGCCCTCAGTCAATCAAGCAGCCCCGAGTAAAAGGTGTCAGTTTTGAAATATGGGCGTCTTTTTTACAGCACCGTCATAATATTATAATAGAATTTTAATATAAAAGATCTCTGCCGTACAAAGGTTTATTTATACCGATTTCAATATTCTTCATCTATTGTGACTTAAAATCAAATCAATTTTAGACTATTTTAATAAGTAAAGCAGTAAAAAGTGAATAATGTAAAATAATGCGCCTTTGTGTTCATTGACAGTTTTATTTATTAATAGTTACACAAACATTTACTTACTTAATTCAATGTTTTTATGATTTATGTAATTAGACGATTTTATAATTACTTCTAATGTAATGTTGATATATGATAGAATACTGAACGATGAAATTAGGAAGAAATGTAAGCCAGATGATTATATCATAAGTAAAATTAAAAAAAGGATTCCAGAGATGGTTTGCTGGACCTCATCATCCGACGAGACATGGTTTATGTGTCACAGATCGTCTGATTTATTAAAAAAAAAAGAAGAAGAAGAAGTAATGTTGATTTATCTGTAATTATATTATAGATCAATTGTATCTCAATAGAGACGAAGATGCAAATTGGAAACTGAATATGGTTGATCAAGGTGTTTACAGGACTTATGACCTGTCATTGGTTGCGTTAAGCGCACGCTTTATGTAATACCATTCCACTTTTTTTCTTATGACCACCATGTGTGACAAATTTTTGGAAGTTGTATATATGTTAATCTGTAAGACCACTCTTTACATGGTTGTTTATTTCAATCTATACACTAACGCCATCTATGAAGATTGTATTTTTAAGCATTAAGCAGAAGAATTTTTTAACGTAATGTGAAAGGCTACCGCCATTTAGCGCATTGCTAGAAATCGCCTGGAGATATCACTCCAATCTATATGCTATAATTTTGACTAGTTTTTGTTTTTTACAACATTTTGATTGTATACAAATACTTGTAGACGAACAACGGACAAGAATCTTGAATTGATTGAAATCCAGTTGTTCGTCTACAGGTATTTGTATACATTCAAAATGTTGTATATTATAGATGTTTAGTTTAAATATCTCGTTTGAAAGCTACAAACACGTTGTAGTTGTAAAAATAATCTGTAGACTATTGGACTAGAGAGTACCAAGAAGCAGCCTACCTCCAGGAAGACCACATAAAAGATGGCGAGACAGGATACAGTCCAAAATACAGCAGTAGAAAAAGAAATTGTATCAAAATAATTTACCTGTGATAAAATATAGAGTAAGGGAATTATCGAACCCACGCTTAGAGTATTAGCGTTCGTAAATACTTCATTATCCGGAGATTAATACGGAATACATCGCGTCTAGTACGAATCGCGGTTCATTAGATGCGAGTTCATACGGGGTATTAGGCGCCTTAATGTTATGGTACATCGTTTGAGATAGTAAAGTGATCGATAAATCGAAAAAAATCGATTAAAACCGATCGAAAATCATGTTATATTTACTTTCTTATGAAAGTACTTATTAAGTATATATCCACAATAGAAATATATCCACAGAAGCAAAGATGGCAGTACACAATGGAGTTCTAGTGCCAACCCTCATGTATGGAAGTGAAACTTGGAGCTGGCAAAAGAAGGATGAAAGCAGGATAAACGCCGTAGAAATGAGATCACTAAGAAGAATGTGCGCGAAAACGTTGTATGATAGAATACCGAACGGTGAAATAAGAAAGAAATGTAAGGCAGATGACTGCATCATGAATAAAATTAAAAAAGGATCCCTGAGATGGTTTGGACATATGGAACGAATGGATGAGAGTAAAATGGTTAAAAAGTTGTACACAAGCAGCGTGAGTGGGAAAAGAAGCCGAGGACGACCGAGGAAAACATGGCATGACCAAATTAATCAATTACTAAAAGGCAGCACATTCGAAGTCGGAATATTCGACGTGCGTGCATGGTACGATGTATGAATGTAGAGGAAGCCCGAGAGGTATGCCAGGACAGGCCATTGTGGCGATCCATCTGCTCTGCCTACCCCTCCGGGGCAATGGCGTGATGGTTAGTTAGTTTTTTTTAACTTATTAAGTAAGTAAGTAAAGGGGTTCAAAAGGGTATTAGGGCTACATGGGGTATGTTTTACTGGAAAGCATGCCTCTACAAAATGTCGTATGGCAAATGCCATGTTGCATTTACAACTGCAACACTACTATCAAGTCCAAATCTCTAGCGTCCACGAGAGGTCTTTTAAAGATCCCGCGAACCCCGGGAAATGTGGCACATATTACTTAGTGCCATAGCAGATAGATAAAGGACGAATGGCGAGCTGCCAGCACCATAAAACTAGATACATCCAGCTAAGGGAAGGTAACCCGACAGAAAATCCTCCAGAGAAGGCAAGGGGATACCCCTTGCCTTCGTTTTAGTTGTTTTCTTTCTTCTTGTTTAGTTTGTATAAATTATAATTATTCGATTATAGTTTTATAAAATCCCATCCCTATTAGTGGATTAGTAAATCGTCTCCAGAATCGAATTAGGTAATAATTTTCACATCGAATTGGAATATTTACTTTAAATTAACGGTGTTTCGATTGGCAGTTCGGGGAAGTGGGGATTGCGCGGGAAATATCCTGCCGAGACATCGAGAACCTTCTCAATTTAAAATCTGTTTATTTTAAATTAACGTTCCATTCGCTTTATTTAAAAAAAATAACATTTGAGCTAGCAGAATTTATTAGATGGAAATAATTTTACAGCTGATATTGTTCAGGTGACGCATTTTTCTTGTGTATGACTCAACGTGCAGAATCTTGCTTTTTAATAATGCCTGTAGGGATAGCAATTTAAAAACTAACATACCATTACGCGTACTCACATTAATATAATAAAACGTCGATCTCCGAGATGATCATGTTTAGCAGATCGCTTGTTCTTCCCGCCGGCATCACCAGTGACCAAACCATGACATTAACATGAGTATGGTAGTTATCCGTGGCTCTATCCCACGGGATTTCTTTTAGAAATACTCGGAACCAATTCTTTACAGCTTCGAAGAGATGGGCATCTCATAACCCATTTCTTTAAATTAATCAGGGGATATTTAGAGAACTCGGCCGTGTTGGAGGGTGTTGGTCTTTTTGTCCCTGATAGATTTCTCCGACAGCGACAGCACAGATTGTTTTACCAACCGGCCACCAGAACCAATCTGCCTCTGGTGACACGGGTGGGAAGAGCAATTAGTCGACTGAACGCGGTCTCCTCGGAGATCGCCGTCTTTTATATTAGTGAAGGTACATTCAGGAGACAAATACTCTTGACTTGAGAAAGTATCTTGTCTTCCTAATGTCGAACCATCTCTAATGCGTTCCTGGTACTTTGTTGTATTTTTATAATATTTTACCTGTACTTAATAGATGCCATAAACATTTTCCTGTTTGTAATGTCTTTTGAGTTAATAAATTGATTTGATTTGATTTGATTAACCATTTTAGTACCATGAAGTTTTAAGCTTAGAAACACTCATATACCGCATGTTTTTAATTATTTAAAAAAAAATAAGGCTAATGGATTTTATGCATTATGTTTAAAGCTTACCTATAAAATGATTTATCAAGTTTAAATTTTTCAAGTTGCATTATCGAAATTTCGTATATTAGATTTTTCTTTCAGGGTTTTACAAGCATACATAAATATAATTTACTTGCTATTTCGAGTAAAAAAGGGCAAATTTGAAATTGTGTCCTGAAATACGGTAAAGGCAAGGTTAAAAATGTCAAAACACTTGAAATTCAGGTATAAATATAATATAAAACAAAAAATGGATCATTTATATCGATGTCACCATAAGTGGTAACCCTAGTGCTCGACTTCTACAAAAATCATTTTTTTCAATAAGATTGACCAACGTCAGAAGAATTATTTTTTCTTGTAGAGATGGTGTATAGATATCGCTAACCGCACAAAAAATGTTAAAATTTCTACTGGAATCACTTTTAATACAAAGTGGCCTTACGGTATTGGTGGTGCGCCTACGTAGCGGCCACCAGAGGCCTTACGGTATTGAAATGGTTAAGTATACAAACCCATGAAAAACCTCGATATAGATTGTTGAATGAGATCATTGACTCTATCTGCATACCTGAAACAAGAGAAAACAATAATTAAATATTACATTCTTTCGCCTATCTCTTTCCCTCTCTCACCCCCCCTCTGACTTCAATACCGTTTATCATTATATGTACATATACATTTTGTGATTTCGTTTAGTTATCATACTGACCTGATGAAGCTTGGGTCCAGGCGAAACTAGTTCGCAACATTTGTAATAACCATACCGTGGTTAAATACTTAGTGTCTCCCGCGGGGGTGAAAAGAGAAGGATGGAGTGCCGCATCGGTTAAAGTGTGGCAGTCCATTCTTTCAGCCTACCCCTTTTGGGAGACGGCTCGCTAGTGTTTTATTATTTTATATCTATTAGAAATCCTGAGTGATGTAGGTCTTTTCGTCCCTGATAATTATTTTTTATTTATTTTCATTTTCATTTATTTATTTAAACATACCTAAAGCATTACAGATTTTTTTTTCTTACACTAAAGATACAAGTTAGAGAAACACAATAATAAGTATTATCTTCGACAAAGGGGCCATAGATGGTTTTATCTCCCACGATGCAGAACCAACCTGCCAATGGTTATGCCGGTAGGTAGAGCAATATCTTTGCTTAATCGTATCACCTCGAAGTTTGACGTATTTTGTGATAGTTCGGCTCATCTGAGGGAAGTACTTTCTTTATTATAATTGTATGGTATATTAATTTTATTAATTTGTCATGCATCTTATGTTTCTCGCTCTTTTTATTAATCTATTATGTATTACTTATTATTGTGTATATGTAACTTGTTTCTCTAGTGTATTTGAAAAGAAATTTGTAATTCTTTGGATATATTTAAAATAAATAAATGAAATAAATAAATGAAAATCTCTTCTTATCTGTAGACTATTGGTCCCTAGCATGCCCAAGAGGAAGGCGGTGGGATAAAGCCACAGACATGTACTCTCTCATGTAGAAATATCTTTATAGTTTCGCTTTGCTAGGGCACTATAGCGAGAAAACCTGAGTCAACGTACCAAAATAAGGTAAAACATTTAATATTTAATTTTGTGAAATCATTTTAGTAAATCTCTCTTTCAACATGTGGCAATGAGGTCCTCTGTCCACAGCGCTAGCAGCAACCCTTACGGCGAACATAATTTCGCGATATTTACCCCAAAGCCATTATGACTACCCCCTAAGAAATAATTCAAATTGAATTGCACTTGTTTGCTTTGCAGGAATAATTAAAGCAGGTGAAACCCTTAATAAAGAGCTACCCTGATAAGCACACGGTGTTCAAAAAACAATAACGCCATTTCTCCAAAAGTTTAAGCAAGGATGACTAGTGAACTAGCTAGCGTTGACTAGCATTGACTGCCACCCCGAAGGTTCCTGGTTCGATTCCCGGCAAGGGCAGTGTGATTGTCACACTGTCTTTGGTCTGGTGTAGAATTCACGTAACACGAAAATGGCGATAGATTAGCTAGCTATCACATGTCCCGAGAATCACTATGATGGCTATAATACCCTTTACATCGATTTGGCTCATGCTGTCATGATGTAAATAGCGATTAAACAAAATAATAGTAATTATAATAATAGTGGAATAAAACGCTGTACGACAGAATTTCAAGTACTGATTATAAGGAAGGAATGTAGGGCGGAAGAATAATTTATGAACAAAATTATGAAAGAATCATAACGTTGGTTTAACCCTTAAATGCATGATTTTTCCAAATTCAAAAGTAAAAATATTTTTATAATAAAATTATGTTGAAAATTACGGGAAAAATAATTAAAAAATATATAAGTTTATTTGTGGATTTTATTCATAAAAAAAATTGCTTGTGACAGATATGCAATTATTACTAAAAATATAAATAAAAAATTAATAAACAATGGTACCTTTATGGAGTATATAAATTATAAATTATTTCGTTTTATATTCAGTAGCACCAATGCATATAAATGTTGAAACTCTCAGAAATGTGACACATCTGCACCCAACGTTTTTTTTATTATTAAAATGGATGAGAAATGTGACACATCTGCACCCAACGTTTTTTTTATTATTAAAAAAACGGGTGGTGGTCTAGGGGATAGAACGCTTGGCTCCTGATCCAGGGGACATGGGTTCAAGCCTGGACACGACCAGATTCCTTCTTCATAATAATGAGCTATTTTCTGCTCACATTGAAGATTGTGAAATAAATTCATATATCATTGATTAAAATCCTTGGTATTAGTCTTTTTTTTTAAATAAAAAAAATGTAAATTTCTTGCTTACAGAGACATCTACTCGAATAATTTAAAAACACGATGGCTCGGCGTATTGTTACACTTTCGCAACACTTGCATTGGAGTTCATTTATTGCATGTATACAGAGTTATAAACGCTTATATAAATTGTTGCAGATATGCAACAGAATGCATTTAAGGGTTAAACACATATAACGTATGGACTAAGAAAGAATGGTTTTAAAAGTTTAGATTTACGAGGCGTTAACAATATGGAATTCTATAATGACGATTTTTTTGAAATTAAAACATTGATTTTTCCACGTTTCCACACAGCTTATTTTTCTCGACATGTTTTGACGACTGTACATTTTCATCATCGGGTTATCAACAAAAACAAGTTTACATCGCTCTCCCAATGATGAAAGTGTAAAGTCTCTTAACATTTCAATAAAAAAGGAATACACAGTGTTTTAATTCATAAAAAAATTGTCAAAGAGGTTTACGTAAAAAAATTGGAAAACAAGACATGACCAAACAACAACAAAAACAAACCACCACGCCGTTTTCCCGAAGGGGTAGACAGAGAGAATGGACCGCCACACTACTCTATCCTGACATACCTCTCTACCTTCCTCCACAATCATACAGCGATTCATACACGCACGTCGATTCTACCGGCTTCTGACATGACCAACCTGAAAATTTTGATTAATTTGGTCATGATATGTTTTTCTTGGTCTACCTCGACTCCGTACTCCATTTACATGGTTAAAGTATACATTTTTAACCATTATTTCTTCACCCATGCGCTCCATATGTCCAAACCAATGCAGCGATCCTTTCATAATTTTGTTCATAATACCTTCTTTCGCTCTACATTCCTTTCTAATATCAGCATTTGTCGTACATCGTTTTACCACACATTTATCAAATTTAAAAGATTAGTTATGTAAGAATTAATGTGCTTGCATGAATCGCCATTGACACGGTGAAGAAGAAAACTCGTAAGTTTTCTAAACACCTTGTATTATACATTGCGCGACACAACTTCCAAAACTCGCTACTAAATAAATAGCAATTAAATACACGGTGTTTACACAATTTTGAATGAGGGTTAAAAATAAACACCCCTCTGCTTAACGGACCGTTAAAATCTTAACGGTAATCCATTTAACGGAACGGATAACTCGGTTAACTTTTACCTACCCCCGGCGCGCCGTCGGGGTGTCTCTTGATGATTTATTTTGATTGGACGCCCTCGCAAATAAGGCGGGCAGTGTGAACATCAAATCAATCTAATTAAAAATTACAGCATCGGATTATGGACCTAATTTCATTCCGCACAACTCAGGGCGTTTTCATTGATATTAAATGTATTCATGACTGACTGCCTAACCATAACGTTGTTTCTGTGAATAAGTACCCAGAGAGAATAGATCGCCACACTACAATGTCCTGATATGTCTCTTGATTCGACTCGTGCTATTATGAAAAGGTATCCAATAAAATAATAATAATAATATGCTAGCTTTTAAAGCGCCGTTTTTGTGATGTAATCACCTCAAGGGCGCATAAAGACGTGTTTAAAATCTAAATATGAACGCTACATCTGATATTCGCGATCGGTAATAAAATATAAAAAACAAAATACATTTTAAATTAAATAGTCCATTGTTTTGGCCGAAACACTATGAAACCTTAACATAATTTCTTTGATATAAACTTCAAAAATATATTAAAGACATTATTCAAATTGAGATAGGAACAAATACACGTAAAGGTTCTAAATACCACGAAAATTTAACAGTTGATATATTATTGTAACACCTGATGATGTCAGCATAGGTTGATGAAACAGCTGCCTCGTAAAATAAAATACAATTGTGATACATAAAACAAAGTTATTTAATTTAACATTTTAAATTGGGTATGAAATATGAAAAATATGGGTTTTCAGCTTAGATAGATAGTAATAAATTTAATAATAAGAACTTTTCTCTTTAAAAAAGACTCATACCAAAGATTTCAATCAATGATATTAGAATTTATTTTACAATCTTCAATATGAGCAGAAAATAGCTTATTATTATGAAGAAGGAGTCTGGTCGTGTCCAGGCTCGAACCCAAGTCCCCTGGATCAGAAGCCAAGCGTTCTATCCCCTAGACCACCACCACTTGTACTCTTGTAGTTATTTTGGTTAGTTTATATCGTTCTCCCGATGATGAAGGTGTAAGCCTTTGAAAAACCGGAAAAAACAGTGTTTGTCATAAAAAAATTCGTCAACAATAATAATAATAATCATATTGATTATATTATAATAAAAGTCTGCAACAGTAGCGTGAATGTTGAAAATCTGGAACAAGTAGATGAGTTTGTATATTTAAGAAGTATCTTTTCAAAGGACGGGCGAGTGGAGAGGGATATTAAAAGGAGGGTTAGTCAAATAAATCCAATATTAAATGTCGACCACTTGAGGAGTCATAGAAATTGACATGTGTGATGCATGACACGATGTATTTATATTGAGAAAGCAAACCAAAATGTGTCAGGAAAGAATATTGCGGCAGTCCATATTTCTGCCTACCCCTTCGGGAAGACGTTGTAATAGCTTGTTTATTGGTTGGATAGTTAGTTGAACACAAATACGCATCACCCAATGATTATAAATTAATTTTATTTAAATTAATTATAAACGTAAATAAAAAATATTTAAACTTTCGTATGGAGCACTTTATTTGTGATGTGACATTATTTAATAAAAATAATATTAATTAGAAAGTTTTCATAATTATTCCCTAATGATCGCGACTCACCATTCTAACATCCTATTCGTCCTCGTGCACTTTCTCTTACCTCTATTTCTCCCCTCCATTTTATATGTATTTTTTCTTATGTTGTTCTCTGATTCTGTGTTTAGTTTATTCTCTCTCCCTGACGAAGCTCCGACTGGAACGAAACCGGTCGGTGTTAACAAATAAAGTGGTTTAGATACACATATCAATAGTGTAGTATTAGTTTATTTAAAAAATATATATATATTTGAAACTAGAATGTTAAGGCAAAAACTTTCTTTTCGTTTTATATGAGATTGCTCCTGAAGGTATTACCAATTGCAATTCTGTTCACATTTAAGCTGCAGCAATTCCAATGCAAATTCCGAGCACAAAACACATTTCGATGCACCCGATGCGCTTGCTATATGCGGCTAGTGTCAAGGACCTTCGCATGGTCATCTTTCGTATTAAACAAAGGTATAATGTTCAATATTATCAGAACGATACCACAACTGCTTTGCACGATTGCTGATTTTCACATGCTTAAACACAGAAAACAAAATGAAAACAAACATAGGCAAAAAAGTGAATGGTGCACATAGAGTTGTCATTGCAAACATAAACCTATCCAAAAAAGCTAGAATGGCAGTGCACAATGGTGTTCTTCTACCGACCCTTATGTATGGAAACGAAGCATGGAACTGGCAAAATAAGGATGAAAGTAGAACAAATGCAGTAATAATGAGATCTCTTAGACAAATGCGTGGACACTCTGTGTATGATAGAGTGTCGAATGAAAATATAAAAAGTGAATGTGGTGCGAATGATGGTGCTATGAACAAAATAATGAAAAGATCATTAAGATGGTTTGGACATATGGAAAGAATGAATGAAGAAAGAATGGTAAAAATATATATATATCAAGGGGAGTAAGGGGAGTATTTAATTTATGTTATCTTGTAGGGAATTTCATTAGAAATAGATCGATATCTATAACATACATGGATTATATGAGCAACTGACAAAATGTATACTACGTTCAAGACAACGAGTACGTATTAATATTTGTCCCTTTTGGTAAAGTGTTAATATTTTCACAGTTCTGATATTATTAAGTTGCGTGCTGCGTTTCCGTCCACAGTCGGTATTATTACGTACCTATGAGAAAAGGCCAAACATATAATTTATAATACGTTCAAAACAGCGAGTAAGTATTTGTCACTTTTGATAAAGTTGTAAATATTAGCAAAACAAATTCTACCTTAACACGAATGAAGGTGAGGGCAGTCTTAAAAAATATTTTTTTTTGGGATGAAGGAAGTAATTTTTTGCTTTTTTTTTATTACGAAATATTGAGAACACTTCAATGGAGGATTACAATTTTTTTTATAATATTAGGGTCCATAGGTTTTAAGAAAATCAACTTTAAATTGGCAGTGGAAACTCAATTGACTACATGGCAACGCGACGGTTTAATGACATATGGAATAGAAACGAGAGCTGACACCATCAGAATAAAAAGTCTCCCTAGAACCACAGAAATGAAGACTCTCCGATCCGTTGCGGGAACAACACTCCGAGACAGACTAAGAAATTCTAAAATAAGAAAGATCTGCAAAGTAGAAGATGTCGTGCGATGGGAAAACTGTGAAGACGCTACTGAAGAGATCATGTGGAGAGACCATGATAAGTAAAGCAGCAAATAAAGTACCAAGAGGATATCGATTCCAGAAAAACCACCTAAAAGATGGTGAGACAGTTGGACATCTACATCCCAGGAACAGGATCCGAGAAATGACAGGACGCAGTCCTAAATAAAGCAGAAGAAGAATGTGTTTTATATTTGTATTGTATATTTTAATGTCCGGGTTATTCATTCAATGACCCGTACATTGAAATAAAATACAGAATTGAAGTTGCACAAGCTGCATTTAATAAAATGAGAACCATCTATCCAAAAAGCCAAGAAAGCCTATCCAAAAAAGCTAAGATGGCAGTGCACAATGGTGTTCTTGTGCCGACCCTTATGTATGGAAGTGAAGCATGGAACTGGCAAAAGAAGGATGAAAGTAGAATAAATGCAGTAGAAATGAGATCTCTAAGACAAATGTGTGGCAAATCTGTTTATGATAG
This sequence comes from Lepidostoma basale, assembly GCA_022606425.2. Taxonomy (NCBI): domain Eukaryota; kingdom Metazoa; phylum Arthropoda; class Insecta; order Trichoptera; family Lepidostomatidae; genus Lepidostoma; species Lepidostoma basale. Next base: position 99,773 of record JAHDVF020001221.1, on the reverse strand, counting down.
AGTGACAAATGCAAGTATAAAAAGTGAATGTGGTGCGAATGAAAGTGTTATGAACAAAATAAGGAAAGGGTCATTAAGATGGTTTGGACACATGGAAAGAATGAGTGAAGACAGAATGGTAAAGAAGGTATATGTGAACGGCGTGAACGGAGCTAGAAATAGAGGAAGGCCGAGGAAAACGTGGCACGATCAAATCAATCAAATATTGAATGTCGGTCACGTGAGGAGTCGGAAAAATCGACGTGCGTGCATGACAAGATGTATGAATGTAGAGGAAGCGAGAGGCGTATGTCAGGACAGAACAGTGTGGCGTTCCATTATTTCTGCCTACCCCTCCGGGGAGACGGCGTGATGGTAAGTTAGTTAGTTAGTTAGTTAGAACCATATTTTGCAACGATAACCTTAACTTGAAACTCCGACAAAGAATGATTAATTGTTATACATGGTCTGTTCTACTGTATAGCAGCGAAACCTGGACTCTGAAAGTAAATGTAATGAACCGGTTGGAGGCGTTCGAAATGCGGATATACCGCAGAGTGCTCCGTATACCGTGGACCGATAGGGTCAGTAATGCAGACGTACAGAGAACCAGAGCCAATTGAGAGCATTTTTCGAGAGTGAAAATAAGAAATGTCTCATATTTGGGTCATGTGCTAAGGGGAGAAAAATATCACCTCCCCACTGATTACCCACTGATACCCACTGATTTTAATGGGTAAAGTGGAGGAACGTCGGGGAGTTGGTAGAAGGCAGCTGTCCTAATGCGGAACATTAAAGAGTGAACAGGAATTAAAAGAGTTTCAGAACCTGTTCCAAGTGGCGCAGGATAGAGATGCCTTTCCTGCTGTGATCGCCAACGTTGGGAGCACCTCTGACACGGCACCGAAAGGAGAAGATGATTTAATTACAGGAATACGAAATTTCGTTTGTTTTTTGGAATCTTGGAAAAATTCATGTAACTAACGTTGCAGTCTTTGTAAGTAACCACCCTGAAGTCACCCTGGAAACTACCCTAAAATTGGCCATAACTATTTGAATATGGAGACTGCAACGATTTTCGAAACGTCGCGTCGGTCGAGAAAGCCAAGTAACACGGATTTTCCCACCATCCGTATGTTGTCACCAACAATGAAAACTTACTAACTAACGATCACGCCGTTTCCCCGGAGGGGTAGGCAGAGAAGATGAATCGCCACCCTGTTCTATCCTGGCATAATTCTCGCGCCTCTTCTAAATTCACACATTGTGACATGCACGCTCGTCGATTGTTCCTTCCTCGAACATGGCCGCCTTTCAGTAATTGATTAATTTGGTCATGCCATGTCTTCATCAGAGATGTCTTTGCTGCAGTTATCGCCAACGTTGGAAGGACCTGACACGGCACCGATAGAAGAAAAATAAGATATATTTGATTTTAATGCACCTAAATTGCTTATGAACTCATTATTGCTTCTCGAGAATGCTTCGGTGAAATCAAAAGACAACGGCGTCCACAGGACTCTTGGGAAACTCATGTTCTATTAGCAAATTCATATTACCTGGCTTAGCATGTAAACGGGTCCAGCCAAAGACCCGTTTGGAGACTGGAATCGAAGGGTGTGTTTTCTTAATTAACAAAATCAACCGGTTATATTTATTCTGTTTGCGTTAGACCCTCGGGTATATTTCCTTATCAGTTATCCGGATACGCGTTATATATAGGGAGGACCGTACTTCAACCCTTACCAACCCCAAATAGGGTGTTAAATTAAAATTAATGAACACCCTGTGAAAAAATGTAATGCTTTTTATAAAATATAACTTCATAGTAAAATGTTTTACTTGAATCATATCAAATATCGAAAACAAAAAAAAATCTATACTCGCCATACTTTGTGTTGTAAATACTTTATTAATTTTTTCCTTTTTTATATACTTTGTATATACAACACTTACATTTAAAAAAATTAAAATTACATAGACATGTTTCGGACAACCAGTCCTTCTTCAGTGATACGTGTAATAAAGATACACATATTTAAAATATTAATAAGAACTTAAAATTATTATTTTAAATTTTAATTGAATCATATTTGTTATAACAAAAGCATAAACGTTCCAAAATAAATCTTTATAACATCTGTGAGATGAGGGCAACGCTTTGGCTCAACTAATCTTCCTATTGCCGAGGAGTTCGCTGAGCGAAGTGTGGATTTCCTTGTGTATAGGCTGTCCGTTATACAAAGTTCGGATATACAATTTGGAGCCATTCCATGTAGCACTTTGAAGACTGTCCAGCAGAGGTTATACTGGATTCTTTCTGGACTCTTAAGCTAGTGAAGTTCTTTGAGATGTTGTGTTATATGATGGGTATTTTCGGATTCTTCAAAATTTTTAACACGGCCCAGCTTAACCCGACTCATCTATTCAGGTTTGCTGCTTGGTTTTCTCGCCCTAGCTGTATTTTTGTCGTTGTTAAGTGTCCTCTTCTATTTGTTTGGTTAAGTTGTTTTGGCCTGTTATTCTCTGGTACCCGACATCGACATGGCTGTCTTCATTGCTATCTGTGTGACTTAGCTTGTTGACCGTTTTTGTGACATTGTGACTGTCTCAATACCATTTGTGAACACTCGCAGATAACAGGCGTTGAATACTCTTATTTTCAAGTTGAAGGGTATTTTCGGATTACTAAAGTATCTGACAGATAATAAATGTTCGCACAATATCAAAAAATGCTGTTTTTCCTAATATTTCTTTCATCTCGCTGGAATGTTGAAATGGATACTCAGCAATTTCAAAAAAACACGTGGAAGCATCTAAAAAGGGGAGCATAAAGACCGCCCTTAATAGGACACAATAATTCCGCCATTTTACACAGTAAAAACCCCATCCCCAGTGGCGAGACGTGAAAATTTTGTGGGTGCTAATAACATATTTAAATTTAAAAAAAAAACGTGTTTGTACGGAAGTAAGAAGATTTATTTGTTTGGCGTAACAAAAAGAAACTTAAAACACAAGTTTGGTCACTGAAATTTTTTAATATCTATAATTAATATTTCATATGAAATACTCATTTTAATTTTAATCAGATAGGGTAAGATTGAGGGACGACGAGGTGTTGGGAGAAGGCGGGTTTCCTGGCTGAGGAATATCCGAGAGTGGACGGGGCTGAGGACCGTGGGGGAGCTGTTTCGAGCTGTCCAGGACAGGGAGGGCCTCCCCAACGTTGACTATTACTCAAGGGTAATAGTCAACGTTGGGGAGACCTGACAGGACACAGAAAGAAGAAGAAGATATAAAATATCTTTAATTTAATAACTTTGTATTTAACCACGGTTATTTTAATTGATACCAACTAGTTTCGATTGGATCCAAGCTTCAGACTAGCCTCACTATCGTGGAAGATATCCACATCCGAAGAGATGCGGTTTAGAAGGATTATTGTCCTGCCCACGGGCATTACCTTAGGTAGATTGGTTCTACACAGTGGCAGGTGAAATTATCTATGTTGACTTTATCGCAGATAATTGTCAGGGACAAACAAAATTAAATCATTCAAAAATTTTAATTTCATGGTAGAAGTTCATTGTAAATAATTAAAATATATATTTTAATTTATTTATACTCAGGTGACGAAACACCAACCAAACCAGTCCTCACATATGCCTCTGAAACCTGGGTGATGACAAAACACACTGAAAGGTCCATCGCAGCATTTGAAAGAAGGGTTCTTAGGACAATATATGGCCCAGTGAGAGACCACAATGGTTGGCGTCGTCGATATAACCGAGAGCTATATGATATCTATAAAGAGCCCGATGTGATCAGATCCATCAAAGTAGGGCGCTTGAGATGGGCTGGTCACATAATCAGAATGGACGACGACAACCCTACAAAACGCCTCACGCTCTCAGTACCACAGGGACGTAGAAGACCAGGAAGGCCCAAAATGCGATGGATGGACAGTGTCAACACGGATGCATCGGTGTTGCAAGTGAGAAATTGGAGAATAAGGGCATCAAACAGACAAGAATGGAGGAAGCTCCTGGATTCAGCCAAGGCCCACCCAGGGCTGTCGAGCTTAGGATGGATGGACGAAACATGTAGCCTGACAGTCGGGAAAACGGCATGTTTAGTTTAGAAACAATATTGTTAGAACAAAAACATCACGCGCCGCCAATGTATCTGCTCGGTTCTCCACTTGTCAGGAGAGTAATTAATCATATTCAAGAGACAAGCAGAAAAAGAAAAATAATCTGCTTTCACAGTCCCCTGGTTACCCGTTTAACGGCGGTCCAGGAGACTATATATATCTGCTTGTTACTTGTTTTAAATGAATTTTATTAATGTTCGCGCTTCAGTACAAATTATGTTAGTTTTTAGACAACTGGATGATGAGGGTACATTTTTTTTTACTAAAATAACTAACCAATAAACCGTTTCCCAGGAAGGGTAGAGCAGAGAGGATGGACCGTCATATTGCTCCTAACATACCTCTCGAGCATCCTCTACATTCATGCATCGTAACATGCACTTCCATTTCGACGGTATTTATCTTACTTTTCCAGTTCCAAACTTCAGTTCCATAGAACTCCATTGTGTACTGCCATCTTTGCTTCAGAGGATATATTTCTATTGGCAGTGATGACTTTAAGACCGCCATTTATTTTATTCCCAGCAGTGCACTGCCGAGGCTGAATCAATATTCACATTTGATAATGCCCAAGAAAAGTGAAACGTGTCAGTATGATAGAGTGTCGAATGAAAATATAAGAAGTGAATGCGATGCGAATGATGGGGTTATGAACAAAATAATGAAAGGATCATTAATATGATTTGGACATATGGAAAGAATGAATGAATGGTAAAAATATATCTATATTAACGATGTAAATGGAACTAGAAATAGAGGAAGACCGAGGAAAACGTGGCACGATCAAATCATCAAATATTGAATGTCGGCCACGTGAGAAGTCAGAGAAATCGATGTTGAGGAAGCGAGAGAAATGTGTCAGGAAAGAAAAGTGCGGCAGTCCAATCTTTCTGCCTACCTCTTCGGAGAGACGGCGTGATGGTTAGTTAGTTTTGTTTAATAATTTTGCCCATCGTTTTGGCCGAAACACTATGATACTTCAACTTTATAAACTGTTAAATTATAAAAATCTGTTTTTATGTATCATAATTTTATTTTTATTTTTTGCGACAGACGTTTCGTCAACCTATGTTGACATCATAAGGTGTTACGATAATATATCAAATGTTAAATTTTCGTGATTTTTCGAACCTTCACGTGTTATTGTTCCTACGTGAATTTGAATAATTACTTTGATATAATTTTGAAGTTCTTGCTGGAGTTGAGTTAGATACCTAATTAAAGTTGATTAAAATAACAGTTAGTTACTATTTACAGAAGAATATATTAAAGTTAAAATAAAATTGTGATACATAAAAACAGAACTTTATAATTTAACACTTTATTTGGAGTTTTACCTTACTGTTCTAGAAACAATAAATAAACTCTTAAATATTGCAAAACTTTCTAGACAATTCTGACTGAATTTATAAATAAGGGTCGCATTAATTATGAAGGTTTTCCTTGAGCCAGGACGGCGAGTACCCACGTGGTGCACGTTTCAATAATTGTAAAATCAGGGAAACGAAAATCCCTGAAGGAAGGATAAAACGGGAACCGGTTGGGAGAAATGTTCGATTTGATTACTTCCTTGATACTCCAGGCGAAATAAAAACCAAGGATTTTCGCGCTTTTATATATTATATTTCTAATACATATATAAGAACTACTTTTAATCACCAGGTGAACGAAGATTAAGAATATTTTCAAGAACTACTTCCACCTTTTTATTTATTTCGGCAGCGACGTAATGGAACTAGAAATAGAGGAAGACCGAGGATAACGTGGCACGATCAAATAAATAAAATATTGAATGTCAGCCACGTGAGGAGTAGACACGCGTGCATGACACAATGTATGAATGTTGAGGAAACGAGAGAAATATGTCAAGAAAAAAAAGTGTGGCAGTCTATTTTTTCGGCCTACCCCTTCGGGGAGTCGGCGTGATGATTAATTAGATAGTTTGTTTTGACAGCGACCAATTTTGTCAAACCCGCTGGCATCGAAAGACTGGTCTAGTCTGTCGATTCCCTGTAGAAGCGAAACCGCTTAATTTTAAAAGAACGAATGAAATGGTGCTCAAACAATTTATATAATTACTGTTAAAATTTAAAACACTGTTATAATATCACAATTTCTTTTTATTAACTGAGAGTGTCGCGACAGCTGTTTCGCCAACCGATGTTGGCATCATCAGGTGTTACAATAAAACTCTCGAGAGTCGACGGTCGGTTGGCGAAACAGCTGTCGCGACACTCTCAGCGAATAAAAAGAAATTGTGATATTATAACAGTGTTTTAAAATTTAACAGTAATAATGTTGAAGTGTTATAGTGTTTCGGCCAAAACAATGGACTATTTAATTTATATAAGTGTTTTTATTTATTTTAAATATTTTTGAAACTACCCCACTATCACATGAAATGAGAATCAATACCAAAAAACGATACACAGAAATTGGGTACAAATAACCTGCTGTATTACAAACATGTGAAAAGCAACGATAAACTGCCACATTAAAGAGCCAAGTAGCATCGCAGGAACCCGCAAAAAATGTACACTTAGTTGCACATTAATCTTCAGGACTGAAACTTAATGATAAGCATTTATTTTTAAAAATTCTTTATTAAAACAGCTGTATCATGCAACCCATTATAGAGATCTGAAATTAACCACTCCCGGAGGAAAACGTGGAAAATGCGCAAATTGTGAAATGGCACCCCCGCCCCACCCGTGTGACAGCTGTCACTTGTGTGACAACTGTCCCTGGGACAGCCCCAATGTCCCGACCACCCTCTCCTCCCCTCCCTCTACACAGAGCGGGACAACACGAACAAGGAAAGAAAAACTATTTTTCAATTCGTGAAGCATATCCTGAGCCCAAGTCTAAATCTAGGTAACTAATTTTTTTTTGAGTTGTTTACATCAATGGATGTGCGGATTACATCAATGCGGTTTACATCAATGGATATGCAATGGATCTGGATATTTAATCGGCTTTTCAATGCTTTACTCCTAATCTGTTTATGATAGAGTGACAAATGCAAGTATAAGAAGTGAATGTGGTGCGAATGAAAGTGTTATGAACAAAATAAGGAAAGGGTCATTAAGATGGTTTGGACACATGGAAAGAATGAGTGAAGACAGAATGGTAAAGAAGGTATATGTAAACGGCGTGAACGGAGCTAGAAATAGAGGAAGGCCGAGGAAAACGTGGCACGATCAAATCAATCAAATATTGAATGTCGGTCACGTGAGGAGTCGGAAAAATCGACGTGCGTGCATGACAAGATGTATGAATGTAGAGGAAGCGAGAGACGTATGTCAGGACAGAACAGTGTGGCGTTCCATTATTTCTGCCTACCCCTCCGGGGAGACGGCGTGATGGTAAGTTAGTTAGTTAGTTTTAATGCTTTAAATTATATTTTTTTGTTGGACAATAAAGTAAAGTTCCATATTTAATATTGAATACCAATATAAACAAATCATCATGCTGTTTCTTCGAAAGGTAATTAACCGCCACACTACTCGATCCTGACACACATCTCTAGCTTCAATGTTTTAAAAACCACAATCACTGGCTACTCCTTAGACACTATAACCCACTCATCTATCGCTTATAACATTCATACATCATGCCATGCACGCCCGTCGATTTCTCAAATTCTGCACTTGTGTATTTTTTATATATTATTTTATACATTTTCCTGGTCGTTTGAACCCAAATACTGTATACAATTTATTTTAGCTATTATATTGATTCTTATGACATTCATTATTTAATTATATTCCAGGTCTGTTCAAAAAGTGTCACGAATTTTGTGTTTTTTCAAAAATTATTTATTTATTCACGAATATCTTTTTTGTCCCCTTCAAAGTAATCAACACCAGATATTATACACTCGTGCCAACGTTTTTTCCAATCCTCAAAACACTTCAAAAAATCATTGTTTGTGATCATGTTCAGCTCCTCCTTCGATCCGTATTTATTTCCTCAATCGTAGCATAGCGTCGTCCTTTCATGGGACTCTTCAGTTACGGGAGCAAGAAAAAGTCACAGGGGCCCACATCTGGGGGATACGGTGGCTGCGGCATTATAAATGTGTTGTTTTTGCCCAAAAATCGCGCACAAGCAACGATGTGAAATTGAGAAATTTTAGTACGAATTTCGCGGCAACCCGTATCATGCCCAAATCATTGGTAAAAATCAAATGGTACGAGCCGAGCGTGATTCGACTATTGACCAATACTATGTTATTCACTTCATCAATGTTTTCGTCTCTTGTTGACGTGCTCGGGCGTCCGGCACGCTTTTCGTCGTTCACATCTTCTCGGCCCTCTGAGAACATTTTGTACCACCGATAAACGTTGCTTCGGTCCAAGGTAGCTTCACCATATGCCACAGTCAACATTCGGAATGCGTCCGCGCACTTAATTTTGTTTTTCACTCAAAATTTGATACAAATTCTTTGATCCGTTTTTTGGAATGGGCAAATATCGAAGACGAGCCAAAACAGCCGTGCAAGCAAAGCAGCTCTCAAAAATTAACTGAACATTCAAAATGGCCAAGTACCAACATAACGCCACAAAAAAAATCGAAAATCGAATAAACATAACCCGGGGAAATTCAAAATTCGCGATACTTTTTTTACAGACTTCGTATTTCAAGTTTATATAATATACTCGTATACGAGTATTACGTTTTATAATACACTTGCAAATAATTAATCATACCTTTCTCCAAAGTAAACCCAACGCAGTATCCACAAAAAATATCAATTATAATTTGGGAAAACCGAGGAAACCTTTAAAAAATATATTCCGCCAGTACGAAATGGAAAATTATGAAAACAATTTCATTTTTATAGCAACAGTAAAAATATTTTCCCACAAATTCAACGTACTACGTTATAACGAATTCGTATGTATATATTTCCCTAAACATAAACTACACGCGATTTTCGTTGCAAATAAAAAAAAACTTTTGAACTGTTAAATTAAATAACTTTGTTTTTTTGTATCACAATTGTATTTTATTTTACGCGACAGCTGTTTCATCAACCTATGTTGACATCATCAGGTGTTACAATAATATGTCAAATGTCAAATGTTAATAATTCCAAGGTTATGATTTTTGAAAAGGAAGAAACCCCGACAGTCTGCAACATTAGCGAGAATGGTGAAAATTTGGAGCAAGTAGTTGAGTTCGTGTATTTAGGTAGTATGTTTACAGTGGAGAGGGATATTGATAGAAGGGTTTGGGCAGGCAACAAAGTGAATGATGCACTTAAAGTTGTCATCGCAAACAAAAACCTATCAAAAAAAGGTAGAATGGCAGTGCACAATGGTGTAATTCTACCGACCCTTATGTATGGAAGCGAAGCATGGAACTGGCAAAGGAAGGATGAAAGTAGAATAAATGCAGTTGAAATGAGATCTCTTAGAAGAATGTGTGGATACTCTGTGTATGATAGAGTGTCGAATGAAAATATAAGAAGTGAATGCGGTGCGAATGATGGTGTCATGAACAAAATAATGAAAGGATCATTAAGATTGTTTGGACATATGGAAAGAATGAATGAAGAAGGAATGGTAAAAAAATTATATGTTAATGCTGTAAATGGAACCAGAAATAGAGGAAGACCGAGGAAAACGTGGCGCGATCAAATAAATCAAATATTGAATGTCGGCCATGTGAGGAGTCAGAGAAATCGACGCGCGTGCATGACACGATGTATGAATGTTGAGGAGGCGAGAGAAATATGTCAGGAAAGAAAGGTGTGGCAGTCCATTCTTTCTGCCTACCCCTTCGGGGAGACGGCGTGATGGTTAGTTAGTTAGTTAGTTAAGTCTATATATTTCTTAGCAATTAGCAATCGATTATCTGGCCATAGTCGATGACACACCTGATTTTTTAATATGAAAATTTTACTGTGGATAGATACGTACAAATGCCGCTAGATGGCATTATTACATTTATTTTGAATTTTAACTGACATTCCTTGTTTTTCCCCTGTAGTCTTCAATTGTATTTTATTTTACTATGTTGACATCATCAGGTGTTACAATAACATATCAAATGTCAAAATATTATATTTAATTTAACAGTTTAAAATGTTTAGGTATCATAGTGTTTCGGCTAAAACAATGGACTATTTAAATAAAACTGTGTTATAAATATCACAATCGATTATATTTTGTCGCGACAGCTGTATCGCTAACTGATGTTATCATCATCAGGTCTTATAACTTGAGTTGATTGTAAGACCTGACCTACTTATCCAGGGCCAGAAATACCCCGTCAGCTCTCCCTAGGCCCCCCACTTTGGGAACCTTTGTCTAAGACGAATGTGTGGAAAATCTGTGTATGATGGAGTGTCAAATGAAAGTGTTATGAGCCAAATAAAAAAAGGATATTAATGATGTAAACGGAACTAGAAATATAGGAAGACCGAGGAAAATGTGGCACGATCAAATAAATCAAATATTGAGTGTCGGCCACGTGAGAAGCCGGAGAAATCGACGTGCGTGAATGACGCGATGTATGAATGTAGAGGAATCGAGAAAACGACATCAATGCATTAGAACTGAGATCTCTTAGACCATAGGTTCCTAAACTTTTTGGACACATGGCCTCCCTTTCAGACACAAAATTACACTGGCTCCCCTGGAAATTTACCTTTTTTTTTTTAAATAAAACAAAACAGAAAAATGCAGTGAACTTATTTTTATATACTTACTTTTAGTGTTATAAATAAGATACGCCGATACTCTTATCGTTGAATGTATACATACATAGATACGCCAATAAAGCATGTTTCTATGATCGTGCTTTCAGCGTTGCGGGTCCGTTGGCGTGGAATAGCCTCCATGTCAGTATTAAGTATGAGGATAGTGACGTTAAATTTAAGAAACAACTGAAGACTGCACTGTTCGGTCAGTCATTTCCTAGTGCGCCCTTGGAGTAATTGATTTTACAAAACGGCGCACTTAAAATACAAATCATCATAATAATAAATAAAAAAATACATATATTTTTTAATCTTAATGGGAAAGACGAACACGATGTGCTGTCAAAAAAGTGAGACCCATGGGTCCAAAAAGTTTGGAAACCTATGGTCTAAGATATCTCAGTTCTTTCATCCTTATTTTTTCATGCTTCACTTCCGTACATAAGGGTCGGTACAAGAACACCATTGTGCACTGCTTTGGATAGGAATATTTATAAAAAAATTATATTCTAGTAAAAACGGTGGATACGTGGAACATGAATTAAATAGACAATATGTGCACCATCTAAAAATAACATTTTGTGTTAAATTATTTTATTGTGTTATTTTATTTTATATCATTGTATTCTAGATTTATTTTTGTGGGTGTTGGACTATCGACGTGTGCGCGGGAGATGCCTATTGGTGGCGATGAGGTTCGCAACCCATCACACCGCGTCTCCCGCGGGGCGAAAAGAGAAGGATAGAGTGCCGCATAGGTAAAAGTGTGACAGTCCATTCTTTCTGCCTACCCTTTCGGGGAGACGGCGTGATGGTAAGCTAGTTAGTTTATATTTTTTTAAATAATAAATTAACAGAACGGAGAAATGTGAGTTGATTATTTTATCAGGATGTTGAGAGGGGCGGGTGGATGGGGCGTAAGATGTGTGTATGGGGAGAGTGTTCTGAAGAAATCTTTTATCTACCTCTGACTGTAATAGTAATAAAGATCGAAGCCCGAGAAGTGATTGGTGAATGTAACCGGGAAAGAAAAAAGTGATTGAGAGGAAGGGGCGATTCTCTGTCGAGTGATCAAACGGAAAAATATTTTAGATAATTCATTGTTTTGGCGGAAACACTTTGATATTTCAACATTTTAAACTGTTTAAATAAAAAACTTTGTAATCCATTGTTTTGGAGGAAACACTTTGATATTTTAACATTATTCATGTTAAATTAAAAACACTGTTTTAATATCAAAAATTTACTTTATTTTTTTATGAAAACTTCGCGACAGCTGTTTCGGTTACCGATGTTAGCATCGTCAGGTGTTACAATAAACTAAAAAAAAAATTATAATAAATAAATAAAAATATATATATTTTTTTTTAGTATATTGTAACACCTGACGATGCTAACATCGGTTACCGAAACAGCTGTCGCTACGTTTTTATAAAAAATAAACTCAATTTTTGATATTAAAACAGTGTTTTTAATTTAACAGTGAATACAAAACTTTGTTATAAATATCACATTTGATTATATTTTGTCGCGACAGCTGTTTCGCTAACCGATGTTAACATGGTCAGGTCTTACAATCAACCAGTTGATGAAATGGATCGGAAATCTAGAGAAAATTTAGGAAATCGTACAGAAATATAATTGTGGTGGAAGCGAGAAAACTGTACCAAGAAAGAACAATGTGGCGGTCAACTATATCTGCCTACTTCTTCGGAGAGATGGTTGGTGGTAAGTAATAGTTAGTTTTTAGTGGTATTCATTATAATAATGAATACGAATGAAAACGTCCGTTTTCTAGAAGTTTTATTATATATCACGGGAATGACATATTTCACCTTGCTTAGGCATAATCCTATATTTGATAATTTCTTCACAATGCAAAACGTGTAATTCCTATAAAATGCATCAAAATTACTAAAAAACAGACGTTTTTATTCGTTTCGATTTAATCATATGGAGTTTTACATCATTATTTCTCTTTTTCTTTTTTATATATTATAATTTGTATGTACAACATTTATATTTAATAAAAAAATTACATGAACGTTCCAAAATAAATCTCTATAACATCATGTAAGATCATGTAAACAATTTTATAATATTTTAAATACGTATCTTTATAATGTAATATAAAGTATATAAAAAATAAAAAGAGAAATAAAGCGTCATAACAACACAAAGTATGGCGAATATAGAAAAAATTGTACATCATTGTTAACCCTTAACGTACCGTGTTCAAAACAAAACGCTCGCTCCCATGTGGTAAATTCAGTTTACCGCTAACTTTACCTAAATATCAAGCATATGACTCGATGAATCAAAATTTAATTTATGTCATATTGTAAGGAATTTCATTAGGAATAGATCGATATCTATAACATACATGGATTATTTGAAAAACATATCATTATTAATTTTTTCTGGAACCGTGCGATTTCTGATATGGAATGCGTCACAGCATACGAGCAACTGGCATCAAGTATAAACTTGTCTCGCTCCGCCGCGCCGCGCCGCGGCCGGCGGGGCGAGACTTTATGAGATTTTACGTATGATAAAGGCACCTACGTACGTAGTACGTTCAAGACAACGAGTACGTATTAATATTTGTCCCTTTTGGTAAAGTGTTAATATTTTCACAGTTCTGATATTATTAAGTTGCGTGCTGCGTTTCCGTCCACAGTCGGTATTATTACGTACCTATGAAAAGGCCAAACATATAATTTATAATACGTTCAAAACAGCGAGTAAGTATTTGTCACTTTTGATAAAGTTGTAAATATTAGCAAAACAAATTCTAACTTAACACGAATGAAGGTGAGGGCAGTCTTAGAAAATATTTTTTTTTGGGATGAAGGAAGTAATTTTTTGCTTTTTTTTATTACGAAATATTGAGAACACTTCAATGGAGGATTACAATTTTTTTATAATATTAGGGTCCATAGGTTTTAAGAAAATCAACTTTAAATTGGCAGTGGAAACTCAATTGACCACATGGCAACGCGACGGTTAAATAGGAGTCAGGAGGAAAAGGCGACAAGCGTGCTTGGCACGATGTATGAATGTTGAGCAAGGGACAGAAGTATGTCAGAACAGAACAGTGTGGCGGTTAAATATTTCTTCCTATCCCTTCGGACAGACGGCGTGATGGTTAGTTAGTTAGTTATCATAAATATTAAGAAATGTATCAGCTGTTGAGGAATCCCTCTTTACCATTGTGCTTCTCCCGCGGGAATGATTGTGCTGCGAGAGATGTGGAAGGGGTGGACGGGCGTGGGGGTTGCTGGGGTGGGGGTCGTGGGGGGATTGGATTAGTGATTGGAGAGGATTTAGGAGCGGAGGTTCCCTAATGACACATTAAAGAACTTGATTGTTTGGGGAGTTATTGAATATTTATTGGGACAGCGATCTTGGCACGGAATTTTCCCGTTTTCAATAATGGAACAAGAATCTTTATTATCACATGAACAATGATGTAAAATTCTACATTCAATTAAAACATTTTTTGAAGTACGGGTAGCAGAGATGAGGATGCTGAGGATGATAGCAGGAAGGACTATTCGAGATAGGGTGAGGAACACGCCCATCTGCGAGATCTGCAAGGTGGAGGATGTCGTGAGATGGGGCAGGGGCAGAATGCGCACGTGCAGAGGATGGATCCCACCAGAATCCCACACGCTGTGGCGCATTAGATTCCTGCCGGTTACCGTCCCCCCGGAAGACCTTCTAAGAGATGGAGAGATAGCTGGGAGTCAACCTCCCAAAAGAGGCCAGCCTGATTTCAGAAACATACCAAAGGCCTATAAGGAGAAGAAGAAGAACTTTCATATCTTCTCCTTGATATTGTATTTGATAAATGTTAACTGTTAAAAATTATAATTCTGTTATACTTTCGCAATTTTTATTATCCACTTCTTGAGAATATCCCGACTTTCTCCAACGGATGTTGGCATCATCAGGTATTACAAACAATAAATTTTAATAAGTAATAATTGAACAACTAACTAACTAATTTAAAATAGTAAATACGATTGCGTAGTGATTTTACTTGAATTTTAATTGATATATATTATATAAATTGTAACAAATTTGTTTCGCCTTGCGAGGGCATTCTCAAACAGTTTATAAATTAATTTATATTTATACCACTAAACAATCGTGTTTACTATTATAAATTAATAATGGTTTTTACAAAATTAATACGTCAAACATCAATAATAGACTAACTAACTAACTAATCATCACGCCGTCTCCCCGAAGAGATAGTCAGAAAGAATTGACTGCCACACTTTTCTTTCCTGACATAATTCTCTCGTTTCTTTAACATTCATACATCGTGTCATGCATTTGAAGAAACTGCGCTATCATGGTTTGAAGAGCAAGAAAAAAAGCAACTCAACTCAGTTGCTTTTATTAAAACAAATCCGCGATTTAGCTGCAAAAAAGACGAGAAAGTCGTGTTAAAAAAATCTATAATTATTTTCCAGTACTGTAGAGTAATGTAAGCCTTTTTATGTACATGTACTACATATTCACCCTATTTTTGCAGTAAAATTTGTAATTTCATAATCAATAAATGAGCTGAGGAAAAAAATCGATTTACACCTTGTTTTGCGAAAACAATAAGCGCCTGTGTGATTATCCGAAAAAATCGGTATCCGGAACATCTCAAGTCCCAGGTATTTCAGATAAACGAAGTTCTATTGTACTTGTTTAATTAATTATTAATTTTTAATGGTAATTTGAATTGACATCTGTATCTACAACCTATTTTAAGTGTCTGGATAGCGTCATGTTTAGAGCCCTCATTATTAGCGAATCAAGGATTCAACCCACCCTCCGCTGGAAACATCCCCGCCCACTCACGTCACCCCCGATCTGACTACCCTATTCGCTAACTAATTCTTACGCTAAACGTGGCTAATTCGTGTAAGGGTTGAAATCGAAGACTTAGAAATTCAAAGACATTACACATTCACATGAAGGAGTTAACAAATAAGTTGGACACGCTTTCTTAGCCTTTTAATATTATGTAAAATGTACTGAACTTAAATAATTGTATTACAGGTATTCAAGAAAATTCATTTTCAATACAGTGGATTTAAAATTTTATTATAGCTTACATATTTATATATAGGAACGTTTGAAAAAATGCTACTGTTGTTTTTATTATTACTGAATAAAAATATATCCACAGAAGCAAAGATGGCAGTACACAATGGAGTTCTAGTGCCAACCATCATTTATGGATGTGAAGCTTGGAGCTGGCAAATGAAGGATGAAAGCCGGATAAACGCCGTAGAAATGAGATCACTAAGAAGAATGTGCGGGAAACGTTGTATGATAGAAAACTGAACAATGAAATAAGAAAGAAATGTAAGGCAGATGACTGCATCATAGATAAAATTAAAAAAGGATCCCTGAGATGGTTTGGACTTATGTAACGAATGGATGAGAGTATAAAAGAATGGTTAAAAAGTTGTACACAAGCAGCGTGATTGGATAAAGAAACCGAGGACGACCGAGGAAAACATGACATGACCAAATTAATCAATTGCTAAAAGGCGCCCATATTCGAAGTCAGAATAATCGACGTGCGTGCATGATACGATTTATGAATGTAAAGGAAGCCCGAGAGGTATGCCAGGACAGAGCATTGTGGCGATCTATCCCGTGTTGGCGTGTAAATGGCGTGTTGGTTAGTTACTTAGTTAGTTAATTAGAATTTAAATATAATATGTAATAGTTCTTGGGAACAAGTGTTCCAACAAGGGTGACAAGTGAGTATGACCCGGCCAATTGTGAATCGAAACCATCCAGGGACACACTCAAATACACACAAAAAATTCATCAAAATCGGTCAAGACGTTTAGGAGGAGTTCAACTACAAACGCCAGTACAGAATAATTATATATATAATAATAAGCATTATTAAATGTTTATCTGTAAGGGTGGTGTCTTCCAAGTGAGTATGACCCGGCCAATTGTAAATCGAAACCATCCAGGGACAAATACACACAAAAAAATTCATCAAAATCGGTCAAGACGTTTAGGAGGAGTTCAACTACAAACGCCAGTACAGAAGAATTATGTGTATAAAGATAATCATTATTTAATGTTTATCTGTAAGGGTGGTGTCTTCAACCCTGTTGCCCGGGTGTGCCACGAAGCGATGAACGTCCACCCCTTTACCTAATCGATCCGTATGTAAGTACCCGCGAGCATCGGCGATCAATTGGGATCACAAGATTACTCCAATTTGGTGAACAATGTGGATCCATTTCCGTTCCACTAATTGTCATTGGACCCATCGCGATAATCTTAGAATCAATCCAGAACTGTTAAAGTTACACTAATTGCGATACGAGATCTTCATGCTTTCGTCTCATAATGTCGCTCAGACTTAAAGGGAATTAATTATATCCTCAGCCATGCATTCTTGTGCCGACCCTTCTGTATAGAAGCGAAGAATGGAACTGGCCAAAGAAGATCTCTAAGAAGGATATTATTAAATAATCCATTTAGCCGAAACACTATTAAACTTTAACATTATAAACTGTTAAATCAAAAACTTTGTTTTATGTATCACAATTGTATTCTTATTTTACGCGACAGCTGTATCGTCAACCTATATTGACATCATCATCATCATCATGATTGTAACACCTGATTATGTCAACATAGGTTGACGAAACAGCTGTCGCGTAAAATAAAAATTAAATTGTGATATTATACAAATAACAAAGTTTTTTTAATTTAACGGTTTATCTTATTTTATTCTTTTTATTTTGTTGAAATTAATTATCATTTCAGCAAGAGACAAATGGATGTAAAGGGTAAAGCTATCACATTGATTCTCGTGACATGTAGCTAATCTGTCGCCGTTTTATTATCACTTGAATTCTACACCAAACCACAACTGTGTGACAAGCACATATCTATTGATAGGAATCGAACCCGGGACCTTCGGTGTGACAGTGATGGCATTTGCCACTCAGCCACGAAGGTCGTCGAGTGTCAAATGCAAATATTAGAAGTGAATCCAGTGCGCATGAAAGTGTTATGAACAAAATATTGAAAGGGTCGTTAAGACACATTGAAAGAATGTTTGGACACATTTAAAGAATCTATAAATACAGAATGATGAAGAATATATATGTAAACGACGTGAACGGAGCTAGAAATAGAGTAAGGCCGATGAAAGTCCGAGTCGGCGTCGGAGAAATCGACGTTCGTGCATGACACGATGAATGAATGTAGTGGAAACGAGAAAAGTAATATATTTCAGGACAGAACATTGTGGCAGTTCGTTCTTTCTGTCTACCCCTCCGGGGAGACGGCTCGATGGTTGGTTAGTTAGTCTCAACCATGCTATACAGTCTGCAGTTCTTACTCTATATTATGTCACACCTCTGTGGTACATAGGGCCTCAAGGAACCTTCTCCACCCGACTCTATTGCATGCCTGATGCCTAACATCATCCCAAGTGAGGCCTGCTGCTTTAACCTCGTCCTGCAGGGCTCTTCTCCAGGTGGTTCTAGGTCTGCCTCGCTTCCAATTTCCCCCCACAGGGGACCAGTCTAAGTCTTATTCTTGTTTGTCCGTTCTATAGATTATAATGGGAGTGTAATGCAATGGTTTCTCTTTGCCTTCTGCACCGCATTATATTTAGACGTCCTAAGTTGATACACCTTTAAACGTGCTTTAATTTATAAAAAACTTTTCAATTAGGAATTCTCGTAAAATACCTTAATTTTATCAAAAAAGCAAATTCCGTTTACTTCTGCATAGTTTTATGAAATTTAAAAAAGCAAACCCATTTATTTTTAACCAAATTTAATATTAAATTTATTAAAGGTTAAATAGTAAAGATTTAAAACGTTATGAAGCGTTATTAAAATTAAGTGTAAAATTTAATTTAATTTAATTTAGTAATCTCACGTGGCAGTATATTACCCTCCTAACGATAAGGGTGCGAAATTTACGCCTAAAATAATTAGCCCCACCCCGACAGGTGAAACCCGTGTAATCTATATTGATAGGGTTGAAAGTTCCACGGGTTAAGTCCCGTTCGAAAAAGCTCTGGACACCGGTGGGGGTCCAAAAACACGAGCTTGTCAGAAAGTTAAGGGGCAAGGAAAAGCCTCCACGTATAGTGTTGTTACTAAAATTCAAACAACCGGCATCTCTGGAACACACTCGACACAAAGTCGCCCAAACCTTATACCATTATAGCAAAAGAAAGATTAGATGACACAACTAAGAAGAAATTGATACGCCGCAAGACTGGAGGAGAGCAGTAATCATGCCTCTGTATAAAGGAAAAGGGTGGCGTATGGAATGTAGAAACCACAAAGCTATTTAGACATTTGAGTATAGTTAGTAAAGTCTGTGGCAGAATCTTAATCGAAAGAGTAAGAAAGATGATGATTGAATAAGTTTGGGGTGTGCAAGGAGCTTTTATGAATGAAAGAGGATGGAAGGGAATATTGTTTGTACTTAGAGTCATTTAGATGTTTTGGACATATGGAAAGAATGAATAAAGAATCTATGCCGAAAGTCAATGTCATCGAAATACTCAAATGGTCATTTGCGGGACATGTTGCCAGATTGGGAGCAGGAGATAGAGACTTCGTGGGGATAGAAAAAAATATACAAAGATCCCCAACACGACGGTCTGATGATGTAAAGAGAACCGTTGGTGACTTGATGCAAAAAGCGAAAGATAGAAGTATATAGAGAAGTATATGGGAGGCCAATATCTAGCAGTGGACGATATTAACTGTTTAAGTACTATTTTTTTTAGTTTAAAACAGTTAGTCAAAATCCACAGATTGTCAGCAGACAATTATTGTAGCAAATTATTGACATCTTAGCCTGTTCATGAGATGTCACCTGGACCTTTTTAATGTCGTAGTTTCCTGATACTTACAACATTTAAAAGAATTGTAAGAATTATTTTTCACACTGTCATCACCGGGAATGGAACCTGGGAGATTTGGTGTGACAGTCATAGGTATTGCTCCTCTGATACGAAGGTCGTTTGTTTAACCCTCCCTTTCCTATGATGGGTATCTTCTGCACGTTGCTTCTAATTACCATCAATATCTTTATAAATATAATAAATACAAAGTTAAGATTTTAGTTATTCCTCCATAATATATTTACGCATTGATTTAAAAAATAATATTAATCAGAATTTATCTAGTACATTGGAGGTATTTTTTGAACATCGGAAACAAATTCGCGTATAAACAGCGCTGCGAGTGCGCGACACTATATTCGCATCTCACTCTTGCATTCTTCACTGTGGAAGCGCGAGGAGTTCAATGTTCTCACTGCCGCTGGCAATCGCTCTCGGGCTTACAACCAGAGTGGACCTATGCCCGTTCCGCGAGCGTTGCCAGATGGTTTTTGAATGTTTTCAGCAAATAAATCTCAATTATTGTAATTTTTTACTTCAATTATAATTAATTAAGGGGATTAGCTCTGAATGTTTATATTTTTCCGATTTAAAATCGCTGATTTTTGTTCGGGTACTGACTACCCAACACCGGAGCGCACGTTTTGATTTTAGCACCGTAAGGGAACCTAGTCAAACACTGCGATGACATCTTACTAATTCATAGATAAGTAAAAGTATAAACGAGTACTTGAGTAATAATCCACGCAGCGCGGGTTACCATAGCATACGAGTATAGTAATTTCGCAGAGCACACTTTACAGGAATAAACAGAGCAGAGTGATGGAATTATTTCGCACCTGCAAAAACAGAAGGGAATTAAATTCGAGAGATAAAAAAGCAGGACCGGACTAGAGCGCTGGTTCTTATTAAATTAAAAACAACATTCAAATTATTTAACTGAAATCTCTTGATTGAAGTTCATTTGAAATAATAATGATATATAACAATCTGTTTTTGGAAAGAGATGGGCGAGTGGAGAGGGATATTGAAAGAAGGGTTGGGGCAGGCAACAAAGTGAATGGTGCACTTAAAGTTGTCATCGCAAACAAAAACCTATCCAAAAAAGTTAGAATGGCAGTGCACAATGGTGTTCTTCTAGCGACCCTTATGTTTGGAAGCGAAGCATGGAACTGGCAAAAAAAGGATGAAAGTAGAATAAATGCAGTAGATATGAGATATCTTAGACGAATGTGTGGATACTCTGTGTATGATAGAGTGTCGAATGAAAATATAAGAAGTGATGGTGTTATGAACAAAAAAATGAAAGAATTTTTAAGATGGTTTGGACATATACAAATAATGAATAAAGAAAGAATGGTAAAAAAATATATATTAATGATGTAAATGGAACCAGAAATAGAGGAAGATCGAGGAAAACGTGGCACGATCAAATAAATCAAATATTGAATATCGGCCATGTGAGGAGTCAGAGAAATCGCACGCCTGCATGACACGATGTATGAATGTTAAGGAAGCGAGAGAAATATGTCAGGGAAGAAAAGTGTGCCAGTCCATTCTTTCTGCCTACCCCTTCGGGGAGACGGCGTGATGGTTAGTTAGCTAGTTAGTTAGTTATGATTAAATAACTACTGACATTTTAGTATTTATTTCCCGGTGAAACAGGTCGCTGCCGAAATAAATTATCTATGTATTTCGACTGACGACCGGTTTCGCCAGAAGATAAAGACAAAAGTGGAAGTAGTTCTTAAAAAAACGACGTTTTTTCCATTATAATTTAAAACGAACGTCCCTCAAGAGATTTCACCAAAAGCTTTAGATTATAACAGAATACTTTCCAGTCCCACCCTGTCAGTCAGGGACGGCCCAGTGAAGCGTCTGCACGAGTGTGACCGGCGTATGAGTGCGGAGGAAGAGAGTGTTATCACACCCGTGATTTATGCCCGCCCCAGTAAATTAAGTCGCGTGACGATTTGTTGGTAGCCATCTGACGCCTGATCTACGTCCTTGGGGAGGAAATTCGCACATTGTTACGGAAAATATAAACATGAAACAAATTAAATTATTCCATTTTTATCACCACGATATGACACTAAAAATATAAAATACAAAAAACCATAACAACTACCTCTCTCCTTTCCCACTTATTCCTCACATATTCAATCATATCCTTCGTGGCAGAGTGGTTACGAGCTCTGCCTTCCATGCCGAAGGTCCTGGGTTCGATTCCCGGCGATGGCAGTGTGTCTGTCTTTGGTCTGGTGTAGAATTCAAGTGACAATAAAATGGCGATAGATTGGCTACCTATCACATGTCACGAGAATCAATATAATAGCTACAAAATAAAAATTGTATACAGTAATTGGGTCCAAACGACCTGTTGTGTACATAAAAAAAAATAAAAAATAAAAAAAATAAAAATATATATACCCATATTTCGAATGACATAATAAGGAAGAAATGTAAGGCAGTGTTATGTATTATGGCATTATGAGATTTGACAATGCCTTAAAAAGGCGAAACATTAAAATGAAATGTAATGAAACTTATATATAACAGATATGGCAGAGTGCCAAGAGCCATGTCTACCACATTCTAAGGTCCCTTGGGTATCGTTCGTTTCCTGACGATGAAGTGTGATTGTCACACTGTCATTGATATGTGTAGAATTCATGTATATTCATCAATTTGATAAATTATTTTATTTAATATCATTTTATTTTATATTGTTTGTTTTAGATTTATTTTGTGGACTTTGGACGATCGTAGTGTGGGCGGGAAATGCCTATTGGTGGCGATAAGGTTCGCAACCCATCACACCGCGTCTCTCGCGGGGCGAAAAGTGAAGTATGGAGTGCCGCATCGGTTAAAGTATAGCAGTCTTTTCTTTCTGCCTACCCCTTCGGCGAGACGGCGTGATTGTCACCTACTTATGCGAGGCAGATGATTGCATCAAAGTGAATTAAAAAAAGACATTTGAGATGGTTTTGACATTTGGAACAACTAATGGACGAAAGAAGCGAGCATTATACCCACAGATCGGATCAGAAATAAGAAGAAGAAAACGAATAATATAAAATACAATCATACAAAATAAAATAACAAATTACAAATTACATAACACAAAATATTATTTTTTATGGTGGACATATCAGCTGGATGATCCAACAAGAGAGGTCAGTGTAATCATTTGATTATATTATACATAACCAACTAACCATCACGCCGTCTCCCCGAAGGGGTAGGCAGAAAGAACGGACTGACACACTTTTCTTTCCTGACATATTTCTCTCGCTTCCTCAACATTCATACATCGTGTCATGCAAGCGCGTCGATTTCTCTGAAACCTCACGTGGGCGACATTCAATATTTGATTTATTTGATCGTGCCACGTTTTCCTCGGTCTTCCTCTTATACTAGTTCCATTTACATCGTTAACATTCCCTTTTTTTAATTCATTCTTTCCATTTGTCCAAATCATCTTTATGATCCTTTCGTTATTTTGTTCATAATACCACCATTCGCACCGCATTCACTTCTTATATTTTCATTCGACACTCTATCATACACAGAGATCTTATTTCTACTGCATTTATCTTATTTCTACTATCATCCTTCTTTTGCCAGTTCCATGCTCCGCTTCCATACATAAGGGTCGGTACAAGAACACCATTGTGCAATGCCATTTTAGCATTTCTGTATAGGTTTTTGTTTGGGATGACAACTTTAAGTGCACCATTCTTTAAACAGAAATTAATAATAATTAAAAAAACAATGATTTATTAAATTATTATTTAAAAACAACTTCCATCAAGAGTTATCAGTAAATTCATTTGATTATATTACAACAACAACACCAACAAAACATCACGCCGTTTCCATTCACGAGAGAATGGACCGCCACACTTTTCTATCCTGACATACCTCTCTAGCTTCCTCCACATTCATACATCCAGTCATACACGCACGTCGATTCTTCCGGCTTCTGATATGACCCACCTTTAATATTTGATTAATTTGGTCATGCCATGTTTTCCTCGGTCTACCTCGACTCCTTTCTCCATTTACATCGTTAACGTATACTTTTTTAACCATTCTTTCTTCACCCATGCGCTCCATATGTCCAAACCAAGGCAGCGATCCTTTAATAATTTCGTTCATAATACCTTCTTTCGCTCTTAATTCTTTCCTAATATCAGCATTTGAGATTCTGTCGTACATCGCTCTACCACACATACGTCTTAGGGACCTCATCTCTACCGCATTTATTCTGCTCTCATCTTTCTTCTGCCAGTTCCATGCTTCGCTTCCATACATAAGGGTTGGGGTTGATTATATTATACATTGTTAATAATAATTCCACACCACAAACTAAGAGTTCCATACGAAAGTAAAACAAAAGTTTTCTTAATAAATTATGTACGAAAAGTATTACAGTTTTGTATGTAAAATGTTATTTTTAGTAATTCGCTTTTCTCGTCAGCTTTTTTTCCCAGCGATGGAAAAGTTAAATATGATGAAAGCAAGGAGGCAGGATTTGAATGATTGAGGTGAAGAAGTGTTGATACAGTTATCTTTAAGCTCAATATGTGAAAGTTGGGGCGTGAAATTGTGGGTAAACACGCGAAAGCTCCGGGGGTGCCCTTAGATAAAAGCTTACGATGAAAAAAACATCTTACGATGGGCTGATGGGTAGTTAAAACAGTGTTTAAGTTCTGCTTTAGAATGACTATTTTATAGAATTTCTTGTTATTTTATTTAGGTGAATATTTTACTTAAATCACATTACTTATTTGCGATGTCCAAATAATACATAACAAATCCATAATTATACTGTTAAAAGAGTTGTTTATGAAACACAGTTATTTTCCACATTCAAAGAGTGAAAAGTGAAAAAAACAGTGTTTTAATTTCTTCTATATAATCCTGAATGAGTGAAGACTGAATGGTGGAGAAGGTATATGTAAACGACGTGAACTGAGCTAGAAATAGAGGAAGGCCGAGAAACATGTGGGACAATCAAATAAATAAAGTATTAAATGTCGGTCACATGAGGAGTCGGAAAAATCGACGTGCATACATGACACGAAGTATGGATGTAGAGGAATTGAGAAAGATATCTCAGAATAGAACAACGTGGCGGTTCATTTTTCCTATTCCTCCAGGGAGACGGCGTGATGGTTAGTTCGTTATAATTTTTTATAACAAATATTATGAAAATTTAAAAAAAATTAAATAATAATTAAAAGTTTTTATTGGGGTTCAGGTAATTACTTACAACAAAGGAATTAAATCATTTTATTTGATTATTTTTAATATTTTCTATATTTTCAAAAGCTTTTTTAATTTCTTAAATTTCGAGATTGCTCAAAGTTATATTTCTTTAATTTAATCATATAAGTATATATAATCAATCTCGAAATTTAAGAAATTTAAAAAGCAATTAAAAGTTAAGATAATATCTATATATATAAAACAAAGTCAAAAATCGTGTTAGTTACACCATTTATAACTCGAGAACGGCTGGACCAATTTTGAAGATCTTATATTAGCTGGATTTGTCTCCGTTCCGGATAACAGAATAATCATTAAAAAAATTGAAAAAATCACTTAAATAATTTAAAATTAATTATATTTGTCATAAATTTGACTATATTTGACTTCTGAGACAAAGTACAAAAAACATCATGGCTTCCATTTTAGTTTCGAAAACGCCCGTAAGTGGTGTATTGTTGATGCCAGATGTCAATACTCAATGTGAAAGATTTGAGGTTATTTTTTAATCGTCACCGGGATTTTTGGTTTTCTTTATTAATTTTAGATTAACAATGCCCAAAGTTATAAAAATCAGTATAAGAGAGACTATTCTAAAAGTTAAACCCCTTTTGTGAAGGAGAGCAGAGAATATTTGCGCCATTAATACCTACCATTCGAAAAAGATGACAGATGAGTGTTCCGTAGAGATTAAAAACCGATTTATGATTAGTGAATAATAATAAAAATACGTATTGTATATTTTGTATTGATTTTATAGGTGTATCTGTGTACATTCGGTCCAGAGAATTGTTACCATAGGAAATTCAGCCGCGAGTACTTAATAAACGAAATATTTGGCTAGATGAAGACGAGGAATTTCTTTTTTCAATTGATATGGACACTGAATCATCAAACTCTTCAGATGATGAATATAATGATGCTAATGATGAAAACGGAGTTCATTGATGGATCACACTTATTCAAAATTATGTTGTCTGCTATTTAATTGTTTTAACGTGTTTTGATGAATGTCGGAAAGTCAAAGGTGTTAGTTTTTGAAAGGGAAGAGCAAATGACAGTTTGTAATATAAGTGTAAATGAAGAGAACTTGGAACAGGTGAGGGAATTTGTGTATTTAGGTAGCATGTTCACAGCGGATGGCCGAACGGACAGTGATGTTGAAAAAAGGGTTGGTGCGGGTAACAAAGTGAATGGAGCTTTAAAAGTAGTTATTGGAAACAAGAATTTATCAACGAAAGCGAAAATGGCCGTTCACAATGGAGTTCTGGTCCCAACTCCTATGTATGGAAGCGAAGCATGGAACTGACAGAAGAAAGATGAGAGCAGAATAAATGCGGTAGAGATGAGGTCCCTAAGACGTATGTGTGGTAGAACGATGTATGACAGAATCTCAAATGCTGATAGTAGGAAGGAATGTAGAGCGAAAGAAGGTATTATGAACAAAATTATGAATGGTTCGTTGTGTTGGTTCGGACATGTGGAGCGCATGGGTGAAGAAAGAATGGTTAAAAAAGTATACGTTAACGATGTAAATGGAGTAAGGAGTCGAGGTAGACCGAGAAATACATGGCATGTCCAAATTAATCAAATATTAAAGGTTGGTCATGTCAGAAGCCGGAAGAATCGACGTGCGTGTATGACTCGATGTATGAATGTGGAGGAAGCTAGAGAGGTGTGCCAGGATAGAGTCGTGTGGCGGTCCATTCTCTCTGCCTACCCCTGCGGAGAAACGGCTTGATGGTTTGTTGTTGTTGTTGTGTTGTTGTGAAATTCATTTATTTATAATAATAAAATAATAAGAATGATAATAATCATAATAATAATTCAAACAGTAATTAGAAGGAACAATCATACATAATATAGAGTCAAAAACGATGAATCCTAATATATTAAAGACGATAAACATTATAAGGAAGCAGATTACATTAGTAAGAAAGGGACAAAAATGGAAGGTAGTATTAATATTTTTTTGGTAGATTGTATAAAGGAAAAGTTTTTAATGTACAACATATATACTAAGGGGGAATAAGCTGGAATTTGGTTATTTATAACATTCAATTCACGTGCCTTTGCTTTAAAAATTTCTAAATTTTCTAATTTATCAATTTTTTTTTTAATTGTTTGTTATATGCAAAAAAAATGTGTTTTTGAATTGAAATGATGGTCAAAATTCACACAATGATTCTGTTTTTGTATTAAATGTTGTGTTCATATAACCTCTTCAAAATGATCGACCCGTCTTTCCAATATACACGGCATCACAATCCTCACAATTAATCTGGTAGATTCCACTTTGGTTGAATATATTGTCGCGAAAAAATAAAAACACAATTGTGATACATAAACAAAGTTTTTAATTAACAATTTATAATTCATTTTAAGTAGGTATTAATGCAGGCTTCCACGTGAATTATATTCCATTGTAATTCATATTTTTAATTTTGACTTTTGCACATTTCATGAACTTAATTCATTTTAAGTATTAATTGTAATTCAATAAAAAGGTGAATTAAATTTAGCTTATAAGTTAACACAACATTTATTGATTCTGAGGCGGTACGAAGTTCGTCGGGTCAGCTAGTTATAAATAATCAAATAAATTTAGCATCAAGACCAAACTTTGATTTATTTCCTTTGTTGTAAGTAATTACCTGAACCCCAATAAGAACTTAAAATTATTATATACATTATTTTATTTATTCATAATATTTGTTATAACAAAAGCATAAACGTTCCAAAATAAATCATTATTATAACATATGTTAAAACTGTACTATTTTTGTAAAAAAAATTATAATATTTTAAATATCTTTAAAATATCACTGAGGAAGGACCGGGTTGTCCGAAACATGTCTGATATTTATTATTTCTTTTTTTTTTAAAGTTAGTTTTGTAAACAAAGTATATAAAAAATAATAAAAAACTGTTGTTCAAAAAACAATAAATTGTACACTTTTCTCCACTCAATATTCCTTCCTAAAATCAGCATTTGAAATTCTGTAACACATCGTTTTACCATATGCACGCCTTAAGGTTGTACCACACATACGTTGGGTACCACACATACCACACATAAATTCTGAATTGGGCACCAATAAATTCGTATCAGACACCAAGACGCGTGACTTTGGTGACAGTTTCCCGACCACAAGGGCATCTGTGGACTCTCTGTTGGTGTTGGGAAGCGCAAAAAAGGTTATTGTATGTAAATTTGACAGCCACTTGCAGGCTTCCAGGTGGAGGGGGTGAAATATCTAGGGGTGTGCCACTTTCGGTCCGTGGCAGACCCGGATAAAGGCTACGGTACGTTTGACACGTGGAAAATTGATGATGCCACCATTCTATTATGAATGACACCACTCGTATATTAACTAAACACTAGGCTGTCACCTCTATGGGGCGAGCAGAGGGATAAACCCTCGTACTATTGTGTTGAGTTCTAATAGAAGTTGCACGAGCTGCATTTAATAAAATGAGAACCGCTTTTGCAACGATAATCTTAACCTGAAACTCCGAAAAAGAATGATTAAATAGAATTTGTTTTTTTTTGTATACAAATACTTGTAGACAAATACTGGATTTTTACCCATTGCGAGTTAATCACTTTTTAAAAGAATTAATTGTATCTCAATAGAGAAGAAGATGTAAATAATTTGGAAACAGAATATGGTAGTTGAGGCGTTTACAGGACTTATGACGTGTCATTGGTTGGTAAAAATTTAGTATTTGTATACAAAAAAAAAAAACTCTATAAAAAATATATACTAAATACATAAATAATACAGTTTCACTCCAGGCGTTATCTAGCAATGTGATAATTGCGTAAAAAGCCTTTCACATTGTATCAATAAAGATTTTCTGCTTAATGCTTACAAATTATCTTAATAGATGGCGCTAGTGTACAACAATGAGAAGTTATTAAAAAATAGTAGCATATACTCGTATACAAGTTCCGAAATTTTGTCAAATGTGGTGTCGTAAGAAGGACGGAATGAGGAATGACAGGTCATAAGTCTTGTTAACGCCTCGACTACCATATTCTGTTTCCAAATAATTTACATCTTCGTCTCTATTGAGATACAATTAATCCTTTAAAAAAATGAATAAATATTATATATTAGGTCCTTACATATGAAATTGGCGTTTTGTATGGGAGGAAAGTTGATTTTTTTTTAATATAATATATTTATTTAATCAAAGTATGTACCATTGCTATCTATGCACTTTTGCCATCTCAAAGGTAGTTCATCGATCCCTTTACTAAAAAAACCATTCGGACGGGAATCAATAAAATCTTTGAAGTCGGTTTGGACTGCCCCATCGGAGTTGAATTTTTTCCCTTGCAAGAAGTTATGCAAATTTCGAAAAAAATAGTAATCTGTTGGGGCAAGGTCCGGAGAGTACGGTGGATGTCTTAGACATTCCAATTGAAGCTCTTCTTGGTAGCCGTCTGTTGTGCAGTGTGTGGTCTAGCGTTATCATGAAGCAGCAGTGGCCTAGAGCGATTAACCAGCCTCGGTTGTTTAGCAGCTAGCTTTTCCATCATGGTTTGCAGTTGCTGACCATAGACATCTGCCGTAATCGTCTGGCCAGATTTAAGAAAGCTGTAGTGAACGACACCAGCACTAGTCCACCAAACGCTCACAAGTAACTTTTTTTGAGTCAATTTTCTCTTGGGGCATGGTTTTGCTGGTTCGGCAGGGTTCAGCCATTGCGATGAGCGCTTCCGATTATCATACAGGATCCACTTTTCATCACAGGTAATGATTCGATTCAAAATCTCTTCATTATTGTGCCGGTTGAGTAATGCAACGCAGCAGTCAACGCGCGTTTGTTGATTTGCTTCACTCAATTCGTGAGGTACCCACCTTTCAAGCTTTTTCACCTTCCCAATTTGCTTCAAGTGGATTAAACAGTTTTATCACTAACACCGCAGCCTGCAGCTAACTCGGACGTGGTTTGCGATGGATCCGCTTCCACAATAGCCTTCAATTCTTCATTATCAACTTTGGTCTCTGGCCGTCCACGGGGCTTGTTCTGCAGGTCGAAATTTCCAGAACGAAAACGTTGGAACTAAAAACGCACTGTGTTTTCTTTTGCGGCACCGTCGCCATACACATCATTAATCCTTCGAGCCGTTTCTGCAGCACTGGTGCCACGGTGGAACTCGTACTCGTAAATAACGCGATATTTCAAGTTTTCCATTTTGTAAACTGAGTGACGCAAAGAAAAAAAACAATTGAGAAAAAAACAAATGAATTATAATTTTCGAAACACAAATACTTGAGTAAATAGCT
This sequence comes from Lepidostoma basale, assembly GCA_022606425.2. NCBI lineage: Eukaryota > Metazoa > Arthropoda > Insecta > Trichoptera > Lepidostomatidae > Lepidostoma > Lepidostoma basale. Next base: position 69,438 of record JAHDVF020001221.1, on the reverse strand, counting down.
GTATAAATTTGAATTTGGAATTCTTAACCAAAGAGAAGATATTTGAGATCAAAGTTGCCAGTACGGCAAAACGCCAATTTCATATGTAAAGACCTAATATTTTTAGACTATATTGATTTATCTTCCTCCATTTGCTTCCATGTCACTCTGTCTTGTGCAGACTGCATCCAGGTTATTCCGACATGTCTGTTCAGATCATCCTTCCACCGTAGTTGCGGTCGCCCTGCACTTCTCTGCCGTCCACGGTCTCCAAGTCAGCAGTCTTCTTGTCCATTCTTCTGTCCATGTGACCTGCCCATATTTAGAGTCGCTATTAATTACATAATATGGATATTCAAACATTATTATTCAAGAAAAACTAACTACTAACTAATAATCACGCCGTCTCTCTGAAGGGGTATGCAGAAATAATGGATCATACACGCCCGTCGATTTCTCCGACTTTTCAGACCTGATTCATGATTTTATTTTGAGAAACAAAACACATATTAAAATTTTCATTTATTACAAGAACTCTTACCAAAGAACTCAATAACCAACATTAATATACTGAGGGATTTTATAAGGGTATACGAAATTGAGTTTTTTTTTTTTATATACATAAAGGCGAGTAACTGATATTGTTTCTGGAAAATAATATAAAATAAAATAAAAATTATTTTACAAAAACATAATATCATATACCACATCATTCAATTAACGTTACCCGTCTATTCGTTTCAAAGGGGCTTTTAAAAACCTCGTACCCCCTCTGCCTGGGGGTGGATTTGCTTATTTTTTTACGTCACGATTCAACCCCCAACATCCCTCGAATTCTACCAAACTCCCACCACTCCCAAAAGGCCCCCCCTACCCGAGGAACTGCGGAGAATAGCCGATTTGTATTTCGAACGAAATTTAAATATGATACGTGGAAAAAAAAACGTCAAAGACAAAGGTAGAAAAAAATAACAAATTGGACAGACACGTTTTTAACTCAGTTGTTCCCAAAGGAAAGGTTTTCGTTTATTTCGTCTGCAATCCGGGATACAGTCCCAGAATGAAGGTTACCTCGTTTTACCTTCGGATAAAAATGTTTTTTTGATATCTCTGAAAGCGAAACATTTGGCAATGTTAAATAATTTTTGAATAATGTTATTAAAATAAACAAAAGTTGTTGAAAAATGGAAGAACTAAAAATTCTATAAATGATATGAAATATTCACGACACGTGTTTCGTCTTATGAGGACATCTTCGAGTGTTGTTTATTGTGTAAACACTCGAAGATGTCCTCATAAGACGAAACACGTGTCGTGAATATTTCATATCATTTATAGAATTTTCAATTCTTCTATTTTTTAACAACTTTTGTTTATTTCAATAACATCATTATGGAATTCTATACACTTAATCATACATCGATTAAAATTTTTGAATAATTATCAATAACGTTAAAAAATATCAATAATTATCTACAATCAGCATTAATCAATGAAAGAATCTAGCAGAAAACGAGGAAAGCGTGGAATGATCAAATCTATCAAATCGACTCGCGTGTTAGAACACAATGTTGAGGAAGCGAAAGAAGTACATCAGGAAAGAACAGTGTGACAGTCCATTATTTCTGCCTACCCCTTCAGAGAGACGACTTGATGCTTAGGTATATTGTAAAATAATCATAAATGATTATCAAAAAACATCGATTATCGACGAATAATTATCGATAATTATCGATCAATCTCAAAAATTTACCAATACGAATGAAAACGTCAGTTTTCTAGAAATTTTATTCTATTTTATGGGAATGACATGTTTCGCCCTTCAAAAGCATTATCAAATGTGATAATTTGATAATGCCTTTGAAGGGCGAAACTTGTCATTCCCATTAAATATAATAAAACTTCTAGAAAACTGACGTTTTCATTCGTATTGAATATTTAATATGGAGTTTTACGAAATTTTAATTGTATCTCCATAGAGACGAAGATGCAAACTGGAAACTGAATATGGTTGATCAAGGTGTTTACAAGACTTATGATATGTCATTGGTTAGGTGGCGTCTCCAGGCGGCTTCTTAACAATGCGCTAATGGCGATAGCCTTCACATTGTGTTAATAAAGTAGTTTGCTAAATGCTAAAAATTAATCTCCATAGATGGCGTTAGTGTCTGGATTATATATGTAATCAAATCTACATAGATGGCGTATTGAAACTGACATGTGAAGATAAGTATAGATTTGTAGCATATATACAACCTCCAAAAAAATTGTCTTACATGGTCATAAAGAAAATAGATGGAATAGGGAATGTTGTAATTACATAAAGCGTGCGCTTAACCCAACCAATGACAGGTCATAAGTCCTGTAAAGACCTTGATCAACCATATTCAGTTTCCAGTTTGCATCTTCGTCTCTATGGATATACAATTAAAATTTCATGAATTAATCACCCACCATGGGTGAAATCCAGGATTCGTATACAAGTATAAGTATACATTCACAAAAAATATATGGAAAATATTTTTTTGTTTGCGAGTTTTACAAGAAACAATAAATCAATAATCGATCACTCTCAATATAATTATCGGTCAATCTCAACAATTATCGATAATTATCGATCAACCTCAATAATTATCCATCTTTGTGAATTTATTATCAATTAACAAACTAAACTTCACGCCGTCTCTTCGAAGGGGTAGACAGAAAGAATAGACTGCCTCAATTTTCTTGCCTGACATATTTCACTCGCTTCCTCAACATTCATACATCGTGTCATGCACGCGCGTTGATTTCTCTGACTCCTCGCGTGGCCAATATTCAATATTTGATTTTTTTGATCGTGCCACGTTTTCCTCGGTCTTCCTCTATTTCTAGTTCCATTTACATCGTTATATATATATATAGCAGTATATATATATATATATATATATATATATATATATATATATATATATATATATATATATATATATATATATATATATATATATATATATATATATATATATATATATATATATATATATATATATATATATATTTTTTTTTACCATTCTTTCTTCAATCATTTTTCCATGTGTCCAAACCATCTTAATGGTCCTTTCATTATGTTGTTCATAACACCATCATTCGCACCGCATTCACTTCATATATTTTCAGTCGACACGTTAATTTAACAGTTTTTAATGTTAAATTAAAAAACTTTTTTTTTTCTTTTCTTGTATACAACAGGTTGCTTGAACCCAATTACTGTATACACATTATTTTTAGCTATTATCTTGATGATTCACATGATATGTGATAGGTAGCCAACCTATCGCCATTTTATTGTCACGTGAATTCTACACCAGACCAAAGACAGTGTGACAATCACACTGCCATCACCGGGAATCGAACCCGGGACCTTCGGTATGGAAGTCAGAGCTTTTAACCACTCTGCCACGAAGGTCGTCATCTTTGTTTTATCTATCACAATTGTATTTTTTATATTTATTTTACGCGACAGCTGTTTCGTCATCCTATGTTGACATCATCAGGTGTTACAATAATATATTAAATGTGAAATTTTCGTGATTTTCGCATCTTTATGTGTATTTGTTCCTATGTCAATTTGAATAATTTATTTGATAAATTTTTAAGTTCTTGCTGGCATATTGAACTATTCCAAATCGACCTGACACCGTGAGATTTGAGTAAGTAACATTGATGTGTAACAATCTAAAATACAAGCGATATGTTAACCGCTTGTTACATTTGAAGTTTGATAATTAAATTTCTAACTTCAAACAAGCTAAAGCTCTATTATAACGAAAGTAAATATGAATCGGCGAAACTTTGTGAAAAAGTTTTATTCAAATATGTATAAGAATATTTTCAGCGTTAAATGAGACTTAATTAAAATCGAGGCCGATTAGACTCCCTCAATGTAATTATATTAATGTAAATATTCATCGAAAATCCTCATTTCGAGAACGCTTCTCAAGTACGTAATATTGAGTAACATCTCCTAATTTGGTCTTAATCAAAAATATATTAAAATTTTCAGTGATAAAGAATTTAATGAAAATGTTTAGGATATGGTGTCCTGTTCATCTGAAGTTTCAGATATGATTGTAGATATCATATTCAGGGTAGTTGTAGTCTGCAATACATTGCTTCAAATAACTTTAATCTCTCTGAATGTTTTATAATATAATCTATTTAACTCTTCGATCAAAAATGTAATAAAATAAAAAAATGTTAAATTAAAAAAAAACTTTGTTTTATGTATCACAATTGAATTAAAAAAAATATTTTGTAAAAAATCAAAATAAAAAAATCAGCGAGGTACAAACAGATTATGAAGAACTTGGATTTTTTTTTAATAATCCCTTTTCGAGAAAACGATGCGATCGTGGAAAGAGAATTTTTTTTAAGACTCTGCAGCAACGCTGATTTCTTTGTTTATTGAAAACTTATTCGCTCTTCCAATTTTTACAGCTGATAAATAATTGTAACACCCGATGATGTCATAATTGATTGACGAAACAGCTGTCGCGAAAAATATCAAATAAAACAATTGATATATGTATATCTTTCTAATTTCACCCATAGAACAGGTCAGGACCTTCAAGTATCTAGGCATAGACCTGGTGGGAGGAGCTGATCTGCGGGAAGAAATACAAGCCCAAGTAAACAAGGCAGCTGCAATCTCTGGCGCTCTAAAATCCACAATATGGAAGAACAAAGACATGGCCATTGAGTAAGATGAGAATCTATAAAGCATGCGTAAGACCAATAATAACATATGACGTCGAAGCAAGGGCAGACACAGTAAAGACCAAACAAGTTTTGCGGACTTCCGAAATGAAGACACTGAGGACGATAGCAGGCAAGACACTAAGAGATCGCGTGAGGAACACCAGAATAAGAGAGATATGTGAGGTTGAAGATATTGTGAGATGGAGCAGACAGCTAAAAAGAGTCTAGTACGGTCATGTTCAAAGAATGGACACCACTAGACTCCCCTATATTGCATTGCATAATCAGCCTCATGGGACTCGTCCTCGTGGAAGACCTCCTAAAAGATGGAAGGACAGCTGGGAATCTACCTCAAAGGAGGAGCAACACTCTGGAGAATAGACCACATAGGTCTACATCAAGGAAGAAGAAGAAGAAGATATATGTATAAGCAGAGTTTTATAATTTAACAGTTAATAATGTTGAAGTATCATAGTGTTTCGGCCAAAACAATGGAATATTTAATATAACTTCTAATAAACAGTCGGTTTCATTGAGATTAATTAAGATCTCTTATAGTTGACTATGGGGGAAACTATATTTCCCCTATGGGGGAAAGAGAAAGCGAGGCAGACCTAGAGCCACCTGAAGAAGAGCCCTGCAGGACGAGGTTAAGGCAGCAGGCCTCACTTGGGATGATGTTGGGCATCAGGCATGCGATAGAGTCGGGTGGAGAAGGTTCCTTGAGGCCATATGCACCACGGAGGTGTGACAGGACAAAAAGAAGAAGAAGAAGATAGTTGCAAACTGAATAGATTCAGGGTATTTAATGCGCGCTGTTATGTGTCCACATATCGAACGCTTGGCTTACAGTTATAACAGTCAAGGTTCAATTCCAATCTATGGGTTTGTTCAACCATTTCTAATTGTAATAAGTTTCCCACTGTTGCTCAAACAATGATGTGAACCAAATAAGATTTTTATTGTGCTATAATAAACTGTAGCCAACCATAAAACAGTAGCGGCTTGCCAGCATACTCCCAAACTATAAAACGTGCGGCGGTCAAACGCAAGTCTATTCCAGAGTTCCTCAAACTATTTTAGTATCTCTTTTTCACGAATTCTCACGGGGAAACAGCGTGATGGTTGCAGGCAACGAGCATGAACTACAAGTCCGGGTGAATAGCGACCTTCGTGGCAGAGTGGTAAGAGCTCTGACTGCCATACCGAAGGTTCCGGGTTCGATTCCCGGCAATGGCAGTGTGATTGTCACACTGTCTTTGGTCTGGTGTAGAATTCATGTGACAATAAAATGGCGATAGATTAGCTACCTATCACATGTCACGAGAATCAATATATCATCAGCTAAAAACAAATTGTATACAGTAATTGGGTTCAAGCGACCTGTTGTATACAAAAAAATAATAATAAAATAAAAAAATAGTATGTGTGAGGTATGCATGCGAAATGATCTGATGATGAATGTGAATAAGTCCAAGGTAATGATTTTTAAAAAAGAACAAATCTTGACAGTCTGCAACATAAGAGTCAATGATGAAAATTTGGAGCAAGTAGATGAGTTCGTGTATTTAGGCAGTATGTTTACAAAAGAGTGGAGAGGGATATTGAAAGAAGGGTAGGGGCAGGGAACAAAGTGAATGGTGCACTTAAAGTTGTCATCGCAAAGAAAAACATATCCAAAAAAGCTAAAATGGCAGTGCACAATGGTGTTTTTCTACCGACCCTTATGTATGGAGGTGAAGCATGGAACTGGCAAAAGAAGGATGAAAATAGAATAAATGCAGTAGAAATGAGATCTCTTAGACGAATGTGTGGATACTCAGTGTTTGATAGAGTGTCGAATGAAAATATAATAAGTGAATGCAGGGCGAATGATGGTGCTATGAACAAAATAATGAAAGGGTCATTAAGATGGTTTGGACATTTGAAAAAAAAGAATGGTTAAAAAAAAGTATATGTGATGTTAATTGAACCAGAAATAGAGGAGGACCGAGGAAAACGTGAACCATCAAATAAATTAATTATTGAATGTCGGCCACGTGAAAATCAGAAAAATCGACGCGCGTGCATGAATGTTGAGGAAGCGAGAGAAACATGTCAGGAAAGAAAAGTGTGGCTGTGCATTATTTCTGCCCACCCCTTCGAGGAGACGGTGTGAGAGTTAGACTTAGACTTTAGAAGTTAGACTTTTCCGAATTTTACCAGCGCCACACTTTGATAATCACCGGCCTTGAGTGACAGGTTTCCTTGCGGCCTCACAGCCGGTCACGTGGGCCCCGCAAACCCGACAGGCTCTGTCAGACCCTACAGGGGTCTTGAGGCACATTTACCCTCAACACGGGATCAACGTTATGCCAAAAGCTTACATTTCAATTCACGTTTCGTTGTAGGATATATTTTTTCTTATTGGAAGAATTAACCGTGAAAAATTACAAAATAAGAAAACGTGTAAATATTTTAATATTCTTATTCTCCTTCTTCTTTAGCATGTTGTGGCCGTTCACTCCTGGACGTAAGCCTCCTCTCGTATTCTCCACTCCCTTCTATCCTGAGAGATCCGCATCTAGACATTTCCCGCATTCTTCGGGTACGGCCACACCGAAGTGTTTAGGTTAGTGACTCACTTGACTGATTTGACAGCGTTCTTGCCTTCTACCAATTCCCCGACTTCCCTCCACTTTACCCATATCAGTCGAAGGAGGTGGTATTTTTCTCCCCTTAGCACATGACCCAAATATGAGACCTTTCTAATTTTCACACCTAACAACAGCTCTCTATTGGCTCTGGCTCTCTGCAGTACGTCGGCATTACTGACCCTATCGGTCCACGGTATACGGAGCATTCTGTGGTATATCCACATCTCGAACACTTCCAACCGGTTCATTACATAGTTGGTTGGGCGGAGATGTGGTTGCACAGGAGAATACTTCGCATATCGTGGACAGATTTCGTCAGCAATTTGGAGGTTTTGAGGAGAGCCAATGGTAGTAGACAACTGCTAAAAGACGTTAAGGTCCGTAAGATTTCATATCTGGGTCACATTCTGCGGGGAGATAAATGCAGTTAGTTCCAACTAATACTGATGGGAAAAATTGAGGGGCAGCGTGGTCCTGGTAGAAGGCAAACGTCTTGGCTGTGCAACATAAGAGACTGGACCGGGATGAGACATGTGGGGGAGCTGTTCCGGGTTGCGCAAGATAGAGAAGCCTTCGCCGGAGTGATTGCCAACGTCAGGGGGACCTGATACGGCACGGTAAGAAGAAGAAGATATTATTGTAACACCTACATAGGTCAATAACGGTTGACGAAACAGCTGTCGCGAGAAATAAAAATAAAAATTGAGATACGAGTACATAAAAACAGAGTTTTCTATAATAGTTTAACAGTTTATAATGTTGACGTATCATAGTGTTTCGGCCTAAACAATGGACTGACTCGTATTTATTTTCAAATCAAAATTTTCTTTATTTTACATTATTATTATTATTTTGTTGAATCGCTCTTTACATCATGACAGGATGAGCCAAATCGATATAAAGGGTATTATAGCTATCATAGTGACATGTGATAGGCAGCTAATCTATCGCCATTTTATTGTTACGTGAATTCTCCACCAGACCAAAGACAGTGTGACAATCCCGCTGCCCTCGCCGGGAATCGAACCCGGAACCTTCGGGATGGCAGTCAATACACTTACCACTCGGTCACGAAGATCGTCATTGAGTAAAATGTGCTTATAACTTGCACAGAATCAAATGAAAAAAAAAATTTTAAACGTTAGCAAATTTTACTGAATCTAGAAGAAGGCTAAAACTAACTAACCATCACGCCGTCTCCCCTAAGGGGTAGGCAGAAAGAATAGACTGCCACACTTTTTTTCCTGACATATTTCTCTCGCTTCCTCAACATACATAAATCGTGTCATGCACGCGCGTCGATTTTTCTGACTCCTCACATGGCCGACATTTAATATTTGATTTATTTGATCGTGCCACGTTTTCCTCGGTCTCCCTCTATTTCTGGTTCCATTTACATCGTTAACATATACTTGTTTTACCATTCTTTCTTCATTCATTATTTCCATATGTCCAAACCATCTTAACGATCCTCTCATTATTTTGTTCATAACACCATCATTCGCACCGCATTCACTTCTTATATTTTTATTTGACACTCTATCGTACACAGAGTATCCACACATTTATTTTACATTGAGTAAAATGTGGTAATAACTTGCACAGAATCAAATGAAAAAAAAATTTAATTCAAACGTTAGCAAATTTTGCGAATCTAGAAGAAGGTGAAATAAGAAAATGATATACAGATCTACCATATATTTAAAAGAGAAACTTTATTCTATAGTAAAATGTCATAAAACTTATAAAAAAACTGAAAATGTTATCAATATTAAAAATGTAACCATTGTTCAAGAAACCATACATTATGATAACACTCAACAAGGGTCTACGGTATTTGGGTGGATGTGTGACGTAGACTTCACGTTAACGGTACTCTATCAAAATTTACGAGTTAAAATTGAAATTTAAAAAGCACACGTTCTCCTTGGGTCAATCTCACCCCGGCATACGGTACATTGGTGTTAGCCGTCACGCGCGCGCAGGGTTAAATGGGCCGAACGTGACCAAACCTAGCCTAGCAATTTATATAGCACCGGGTGACCACAAAATTGTTTCATCCCTAAGAGAATTCCATCTCAAATATTAAAAACAAAATACAGGGATAGACATTACATAAAACCCATAAAAATGCAGTTTTACTTTTGATCGACATTAGGCTTCCAATCTTCATTTCCGTACATGGCAATGATTGAAGGCTGAAACAAATATGGCAGTACATAATGGAGTTCTAGTGCAGACCCTTTTGTATGCAAATGAAGGTTTGAGTTGGCAGAAGAAATATGAAATTAGGATAAATACCGTAGAAATGTGCGAAAAACAATATACAATAGAATATCCAATGATTTAATGAATGCGCCCTCAGTAAAATTAAGAAAAAAGGTCAACAAATGGATGATGGAAGAGGTGTTTTCCAATAGTGTGAATGAAAAAGTAAGTCGAGGAAGGCCAAGATAGACATGAAAAGAATTAGAAACAATCGACGAATGTGCATGTCACGAAGTGTGAATGTAGTAGAGGCGCGAGAATTGTGTGAGGATCGAACAGTGTGGTCCTCCATCCTATATTATTATTATTATTATTATTATTTTGTTGAATCGCTCTTTACATCATGACAGCATAAGCCAAATCGATGTAAAGGGTATTACAGCTATCATAGTGATTCTCGTGACATGTGATAGGTAGTTAATCTATCGCCATTTTATTGTCACGTGAATTCTACACCAAACCGAAGACAGTGTGACAATCACACTGCCCTCGCCGGGAATCGAACTCGGAACCTTCGGGGTGGCAGTCAATGCACTTAACACTCGGCCTTCTTTCATTAACAACCTAATACAATATTTACCTGTATTCATAAGACTGATCACAGACTTAACTCAACTTAGGCTTAATTTTTACCGTTACTCTTAAAATGTTTATAGATTTAAGTTAACTGTCTGTATTAAAAAAAAACATATTAAAATTTATTCCTAACATTTTTTAATGTATACAAATCCTTGTAGACGAACAACTGGATTTCACCCATTGCGGGCTATTAATTCAAGAATCAATTGTATCTTAATAGAGACGAAGATGCAAATTGGAAACAGAATATGGTTGATCGAGGTGTTTACAGGACTTATGACCTGTCATTGGTTGGGTTAAGCGCACGCTTTATGTAATACAACATTCCCCATTCCCCCTTTTTTTCTTATGACCACCATGTCTGACAAATTTTTGGAAGTTGTATACTCGTATATGTTAATCTGTAAGACCACTCTTTACATGGTAGTTTTCAATCTTTATAGACATGACAGATATTGAGGCAGTGGAAGGGCTCATTTTTTTCGTTATTAAATAAATAAATGTGTACATCTTAATGTGAACCACCTTGTATGCGTTATAGGGAGTTTCAAAACATAATAGCACTTAAACAAACGCCGATTTTTTTTTGATAGTTTTTTTTTATTAGACTGTTTTTGTTCCGTAGCTAGAGAAACACAGTTAAACAAGAACCAGGGACAGCCATTATTTCGGCATTAAACACTTTCTATTAGTCACTCCGGGTACGTGAGTGTCGCCCGTAATGTAATTCAACTACGTTCTGACCGGCGCTAATAGGAAATACAATTTAATGACAATTTAAAACGCTTCGTAACTAACCATAATGCCATTTCACCGCAGGGGTAGGCAGAGAGGTTTGATCACCACATTGTCCTATCCAGACATATCTCTCGCGCCTCTTCTACATTCACACGCTCGCCGATTGTTTTTAACCCTAACCACTCCATTATTTTTTGATATTGTTTGTCAGCCAACTCTAATTTAAATAATGTCAAAATATTTTTATTAATAGGTAGTTACAAAAAAAATCGTTAAATATTTATTTGTTCTTGCTTCTTATCGTGTCATGCACGTGCGTCGATTTCTCCAATTCCTCACGTGGGCGACATTCAATATTTGATTTATTTTAACGTGCCACGTTTTCCTCGGTCTTCCTCTATTTCCAGTACAATTTACATCGTTATCAATACTATTTTACCATTCGTTAATTCTTTCCATATGTCCAAACCATCTTAATGGTCCTTTCATTGTTTTGTTCATAACACCATCATTCACACGGCATTCACTTCTTATCTTTTCATTTGACACTTTATCATACGCAGAGTATCTATACATTCGTCTTAGAGATCTCATTTCTACTTTATTTATTCTACTTTCATCCTTCTTTTGTCAATGACGACCTTCGTGGCCGAGTAGTAAGTGCATTGACTGCCACCCCAAAGGTTCCAGGTTCGATTCCCGGCGAGGGTAGTGTGATTGTCACGCTGTCATTGGTCTGGTGTTAGAATTCACGTGACAATAAAATGTCGATAGATTAGCTACCTATCACATGTCACGAGAATCACTATGATAGCTATATTACCCTTTACATCGATTTGGCTCATGCTGTCATGACGTAAAGAGCGATTCAACAAAATAATAATAATAATAATAATTCCATGCTTCGCTTCATACATAAGTGTCTGTGCTAGAACACCAGTGTGCACTGCTGTTTTAGCTTCTTTAAATTTGTTTATTTAAATTCTATCCAAAAAAGCTGGAATGGCAGTGCAAAATGGTGTTCTTCTACCGACCCTTATGTATGGAAGCGAAGCATGGAACTGGCAAAAGAAGGATGAAAGTAGAATAAATGCAGTAGAAATGAGATCTCTTAGACGAATGTATGGATACTCTGTGTATGATAGAGTGTCGAATGAAAATATAAGAAGTGATTGCGGGGCGAATGATGGTGTCATGAACAAAATAATGAAAGGATCATTAAGATGGTGTGGACATGTGGAAAGAATGAATGAAGAAAGAATGGTAAAAAAAATTAGATGTTTACGATGCAAAAGGAACTAGAAATATAGGAAGAGCGAGGAAAACGTGGCACGATCAAATAAATCAAATATTGAATGTCGGCCATGTGAGGAGTCAAAAAAATCGACGCGCGTGCTTGACACGATGTATGAATGTTGAGGAAACGAGAGAAATATGTCAAGAAAGAAAAGTGTGGCAGTCCATTCTATCTGCCTACCCCTTTGGTTAGTTAGTTAGTTAAATTCTATGAAATTGTCGCGACAGCTATTTCAACATCATCTGGGCTTGTTGGTAAAATCTGATGGTTTGGTTCGAAAAACAAATAAATTGATATAAATGTAAATTGCAAGAGTGTTTTAAATTATTTTGAATAGTGTCACATCACAAATTAAATACTGCATATATGAAAGTATAATAATTAATTTGATCACGTTGCAAAAGTTTCCCGCGACGCCCGTAAAGTCTATTAACACGTGTAACAAAAGAGCTTTCGCTGGTTAAATTTAATTATAACTAAAATAATAATCTGAAACTTACATCCTTATAAGGACCCCGTCTCTTAAGACACGCCGGTGGAGCCATCTTACCTGAAAATAGAGAAAATTTAATTAACATGTGTCAGGAAGTAAGGAGACATGATCCAGCAGTATTAAGAAGACTTTAATTTCGAATGCGTGAATCGATAACGCGAGAACAAATCAAATCAGTTTATTAACTCAAAAGACATTGCAAACAGGAAAATGTTGAAGGCATCTATTGAGTACAGATAAAATATTATAAAAATACAACATAGTACCAGGAACACAGTAGAGATGGTTCGACATTAGGAAGACAAGATACTTTCTAAAGTCAAGAGTATTTGTCCCATTTGAGATAAGATAACAGTGTCTTAGAGAAGCACCAATAAATAAACAATCAGAAGCCAAAAACCCGAATATCAGCAAGAAAGAGTACGAGAATATTTTAAATACAAAAGAGCGAGAGAGGAATACTTCGGTACCTCTACATGAGGGAGTATGGTAGTTATCCGTGGCTCTATCTCACGGCATTTCTTTTCTCTGCATTTTCTTTTGGGATTGCTCGGAACCAATTATTTACAGCTTCGAGGGGATGGGCATCTCATTACCCATTTCTTTTAATTAATCAGGGGACAACAACAACACCAAACCATTAAGGCGTTTCCCCGTACGGGTAGGCAGAGAAAATGAACCGCCACACTACTCTATCCTGGCACACCTCTCTAGCTTCCTCCACATTCATACAGCGAGACAGACACGCACGTCGATTCTTCAGACTTCTAACATGACCTACCTTTAACATTTAAAATATGTAACTATCTACAAAATATTAATTTTGTAATGTATATTGATAAAATAAACTGATTTGATTTGATGTTTCTTTTTTTATATACTTAGTATTCAACACTCACATTATTAAAAAAATTTAAATTAAATACCAAACATGTTTTGGACATATTTTGATTTGGTTTGATTTAATTTTTATTTGATTTGAAGTCTACAAAAATTTAAAGAAGAAGACGAAGAATAAACTACCTTAAAAAACATTAAAATATTAAGTCTTGGTTAGAAGGTCTACGCTTATTATCAGTAAAGACATCAGTTGATATCCTAAGATATAATTTTCTCCATTATTCTCTGGGTCGCCCACTATCGTATAAAAAGGGACCAAGAGTTGCGAAATATAAAAGTGAACTTTAATAAAATGTGAGACGGTGAATTGTCGATATGAGAAGTAATAAAGAAGATCGGAATATCAAGGGGTCTAGGTGAGTGGGTAGAAGGGGGTATTCTAGATTTAATTTGAAAACTTTTCAGAAATTTATAAAAGAAAGAATTTCATATCTGGGAGCTCTATCTGTGAGTGGAGAAACAGTATAATATACCATGTACGGAGAAACGATAAAGGAGCAAATGTGTCATAGTTATGAATAAATAAATTATTATTAATACGAATCTATTATATATATGGACAAGAGTATGAAAGAGCTGAAAGGGTTGGATGTAGGTTTGTAGGTGCCAAAATGAGAGGAGTGTCAGTAAGCTGTCTCTTGTATGCGGATGACGCTGCCCTACTCGCAGACTGATCGAAATGTAAGGCGGATGAATGCGTGATAAATAAAATTAAGATAGGGTAACTTAGATGGTTTGGACATATGAAACGAATGGATGAGGGAAGAATGGTTAAAAAGATATATATAATACAAGTAAAAAGATATATACGTTGACGACCTTCGTGGCCGTGTGGTAAGTGTATTGGCTGCCATAAGGTTCCGGGTTCGATTCCCGGCTAGGGCAGTGTGATTGTCACACTGTCTTTGGTCTGGTTTAGAATTCACGCGACAGTAAAATGGCGATAGATAAGCTACCTATCACATGTCACGAGAATCACTTTGATAGCTATAATGCTCTTTACATCAATTTGGCTCTTGATTCAACAATCGATTCTACAAAATAATAATAAAGTAGTGGGAATGGGAAAAGAAGTCGAGGTAGGTTAAGAAAGACATGGCATGACCAAATTAATCAATAACTGAAAGGCGGCCATGATCGAAGTAGGAACAATCAACGAGCGTGCATGCCACGATTTGTGAATGTAGAAGAGGCGCGAGAATTATGCCAGGATAGAACAATGTGGCGATCCATCATTTCTACCTACACCTTCGGGGAAACGGCGTGATGGTTAGTTAGTTATCTTTGCTTTAGTGGATGTATTTCTTTTTATGGTGATGACATTTAGAACTCGAAAATAAATGTTACGATGAAAGTTGGTAGCGCCTTCAAAAATTCTGTTGATAAGTCGATTAATCTACAGCAGGGGTCTCCAAACTGCGGCCAGCGGGCCAAATCCAGCCCGCCAGTGTCATCAATCCGGCCCGCGACACCTAATGACCAATGTCATCAATCAGGCCCGTGACAGCTAATGGCTTATTGTTAAAATAGTTGTGATAAGTTGGATAGATGCTAAAAACAACAATAATAAACCATCACGCCGTTTTTCGCAGAGGTAGGCAGAGATAATTTCCTATTCTAACATACCTTTCTAGCTTCCTCCACAATCATAAGAGTCATACACGCACGTCGATTCCTCCGCTTCCTAACATGACGAACCTTTAAAATTTGATTAATTTGGTCATGCCATGTTTTCCTCGGTATAATTAGACTCAGTAAGCCATGCAAATCGTTAAAGTATACATTATTAACCATTCTTTCTTCATCCAAGCGCCCCATATGTCCGAACCAACGCATTGATCCTTTCATAATTTTGATCATAATACCTCCTTTCTGGTCGGAAATTCTGTCGTACATAGTTTTACCACACATACGTCTTAGGGACCTCATCTCAACCACATTTATGTTGCTCTTATCAATTTTCTGTCAGCTGTCGAAGATAACCTTCCGGAACATAAAGATGGATAGCCTTCAAGATGACGGAATTCTCAAAGAATCCCCTGATAAGTCTAAAGAAATGGGTAAGTGTGCACCCATCTCATCTTATCTGTAAACTATTGGTCCTCAGCATGCCCAAGAGGAATGCAGTAATAATAATAATAATAATAATATGCTAACTTTTATAGCGCCGTTTTTTTTATGTAATCACCTCAAGGGCGCATTAAGACGTGTTTTAAATCTAAAAATCAAAATTTTCGCGATCGGTTAAAAAGTATAGCAGAACAAAGTACAAATGTTTAAATTTTGTATAAAATATGAAATTTGTACTGGGGCAACGCTTTTGCTCAACTAATCTTCCTATTGTCGAGGAGTTCGCCGAGCGAAGTGTGGATTTCCTTGCATTTAGGTTGTACGTTATACAGAGTTCAGATATATAACTTGGTGCCATTCCATGCAGCGCTTTGAAAATTGTCCAGCAGAGTTTATACTGGATTCTTTCTGGACTTTTAAGCCAGTGAAGTTCTTTGAGATGTTGTGTTATATGGGACTTTTTTGGAATGCCTTTAATGAGCCTTGCTGCTGCATTGAACGCAGATTGAAGTTTGTTCATTTGTTGTTTTGGAATGTTTGCATAAATTCCATTACAATAATCAAGTCGTGACACAACGAAGGAATTTACAAGAGTTTTGAAAGTGTCATGGGGAATACTCCTTTTGACGGATTTTAATCGTCTTAGGTGGAAGAAACTGTGGCAAAAAGATGGCAAAAAGCAGTGGGATAAAGCCACGGATAGCTATTAAACTCCCTTATGTAGAGATATCTCAGATTCTGAACCCTCTCCAACTTGAGCGAGGATCTCGCCTCGTGGGGACTCCATATCACCGAATCACACAAAAATACTTTACTCCGTATAATGACAAGAAAATTAAAACGGTTTTGGCTCATGGAACTTACTGGAGTAATCAGTATGTCCCTGAACCTGGAAAGTTTGGAGACCCCTGATCAATAGTATATATAATATTTTTACTGGCAACCTTTAAGCCCTAGAGTATTGCCGATGGCCAATAAATATTAAATTATTTTTAATAGCACCTTTATCGCTTTTCCGGCGGGTTCCGGGGAGATACCGCCAAAGAAAGGTAGCACTCAGAAAAGGGATAGAATTTCTAGATAAAATTCTCAACACTCTTCCAGGAATTCTAGTGCGCGAGAGGCTGCCCAAAGTGGATCGAGTTACGGCAGGAAACTTCCCGCATACCCTCTTGTAAATTGAAACCTTTTTATTAGTGTTCATGCATATAATATACCCCCTTCAGAGACGCGGAAATGGTGAAGAAATTCAATAAAAGTTTTTCGAAATAATAAAAACATTCAAAATTTTCTAGCGCGAATTCATTAAAAAAAACTCCCCTAAAACTTACAACATAACATTTAAATATTATAAATGCTTATATAACTAATTATTGCGCCGTCTCTCCGTAGAGGTAGGCAGAAAGAATGGACCGCCACAAGGTTAATTCATGACATATTTCTCATGCTTCCTAAACATTTATACATTTAATATTTGATTGCTTTGAAAATTTCATTTATTTATTTAAACATATCAAAAGCATCACAGCACAAGATTCCAATACACCAATGATACATAATATTATTATTTTTTTTTTGACATAAACGCCCCAAGAGCTTTTACAAAAAATGTCATATTTAGTAACAAAGGTAATTAATATTTGCAGGACAGCCCGCCATCACAAACAGGTCATACGACCTAAGAGAAAGAAAAGACTTCGTCAGCTTGTCTCCATCCACTGTTGGACGTAAGCATCTCCACAACCAAGACGTCGATCTCCGAGGAGACCGCGTTTAGCAGATTAATTGCTCTTCCCACCGGTGTCACCAGAGGCAGGTTGGTTCTAGCGGCCGGTAGGTAAAACAATCTATGCTGTCGCTGTCGGAGATATCTATCAGGGACAAAGGGCTGAACACCCTCCAGCACGGCCGAGTTCTCGAAATATCCCCTGAGTAATCTAAAGAAATGGGTTATGAGATGCCCATCTCTTCGGAGCTGCAGAGAGTTGGCCCCAAGCATTCCCAAAAGAAATGCCATGGGATAGAGCCACGGATAGCTACCATACTCCCTCGTGTAGAGATACCCAGAAACATTTTTCTAAACCCTCTCCAGCATCACGGAATCATCTAGCTCCATCTTCCATCATCCCGTCGGTACACATGCCCAGTCCATTGCCACTTCATCCTTGCAATGCGTATTATCGATGACCCTGGTGCGTTTTCCAATCTCCACGTTGAGTATGTGGTCTCTAAGCGAGATACCTAACATGGATCTTTCCATTTCCTCTTCCATTGTATTACATATATGGTACATTTAATAAAAGGTCGAAAATAATATAATCGAATAATATAGACCTAAAACCGAGAATACTCCTCATCAAGAGCTATGTATGGAGTATCTTGGTGTACGGCTGCGAGACATGGTGCCTATCCAAAAGAGATAAGCGGAGACAAGAGGCTTTTGAGATGTGGTCCTATAGAAGACTATTAGGAATTTCCTGGAGAGACCACATAACAAATGAGGAGGTTTTCCAAAGAATCGAAGGAGGAAGGCACATGCTCAAGACCTTGTCCGGAAGGCGTACAAGATAGATCATGTAATACGACAAGAAGGCCTCTTGCATGCCATAATGGAGGGTATGACCGAGGGGACAAACTCTAGGGGACGCCCACGCCGAGAGTACCTGGAGTACCTGTTGGTGGACGTGCGCTGCTCATCATATGCAAATTTCAAAAGAGCCGCACAAGACAGGGAAGAATGGAAGAGAAGAATAGAGGAAATTGCTGCAAACCAATCCCAGGGTTGAAACCAGAGAGAGAGACGTCTACAATACAATAGTTATTATCTATATAAATTATTTGATATGGAGTTTTACATTATTGTTCAAGAAACAATTAATAAGTTATTGAAGTCAACATAATTATTACATTGTATCCATATTTTTTATTATACCAAGAACAGGCTGTGTATACTTTCTGCTTTTACAGACAAATTATTAAAACGAGTTACTGTCTGTAAATACGAAGCAAAGAGGGAAGATTAAAAATAAGAAAGGTTGTTTACTGAGACAGGATTATGAGAGAAGAAAAAATTGCAGTAATGAGTTGAAAATTCTTTATTTTCCTTTACAGTCTTAGGGGATGTTGTTCTGGTATTTTATTTTCACCCCACGCCAGAGATTCTTCAATATTTTATTCAAAGCGGCGCGCAATTTCGATGTATTTTAAATACTGATGAAAACTTCAGTTTTCTAGAATTTTTATTATATTTTGTGGAAGTGACATGTTTCGCGTTGCGAGTCAAATGTGTCGAGTTTCAAAAAATCAGCACGCAGTCCATACTAACTAACGGAAGTAAACAGTGTTTATTGTAACACCTGATGATGCCAACTTCGGTTGGCGAAACAGCTGTCGCGACATTCTCAGTGAATAAAAATAAATTGTGATGTGTTATAAATTATAAACATATAAATTATTATAAAAAATTATAAAATATATAAACAGTGTTATAAATTGTTACAGTAATAATGTTAAAGTATCATAGTGTTACAGCTAAAATAATCTACTATTTTAGATATATTTTGTGGACGTTTTAGAGATGCCTATTAGTGGTGAAGAGGTTCGCAATCCATAACACCACGTCTCCCGCGAAAGGGGCGAAAAGCGAAGGATGGAGTGCCGCATCGGTTAAAGTGTGGCAGTCCATTTTTTCTGCCTACCCCTTAAGGGAGTCATCGTGATGGTGAGTTGGTTTGTTATGTACTGATTAATTGTATCTCAATAGAAACGAAGATGTCATTTATTTGGAAACCGAATACGGTGGTCGAGGTGGTCATTGGTTGGGTTAAGCGATCGCTTCATTCTGCCCTTCTTACGACCACCACGTCTGACAATTATTTTTGAAAGTTGTATACGATATATATGTATATGCTACCATGCATACTCGTATATGAGAAACATTTCATATATTTTAGTTCAATCTATACTAGCGCCATCTATTGAGACTAGATGTAAGCTTTAAGCAGAAAATCTTTATTAATGGAATGAGAAAAGCTATCAACCCAATTATCACACATTACTAGAGATACATTGGCAAGACCCTACGTGATCGAGTTAGGATTACAGCAATCCGAGAAATCTGCGAGGTCGAAGATGTAGTCAGATGGGGACGTCAAAGACGGCGATACTGGCATCAACACGTAGAAAGGATGAGCTCATAGGATACCACACATAGCTCTCCATGGAACGCCAAACGGACAACGCCGACCAAGAAGACCCCCGAAACGGTGGAGAGAAAGCTGGAGTTCAGCGTCTCAAGAGGACCCGCCTGAAATAACAGACTCCTGAGTCTACCAAAAGTGAAGAAGAAGATGACAACAACAACAAACCATCAGGTAGGCAGAGAGAATGGACCGCCACACTACTCTATCCTGGCACACCTCTCTAGCTTCCTCCAAATTCATACATCGAGTCATACACGCACGTCGATTCTTCCGGCTTCTGACATAACCAACCTTTAATATTTGATTAATTTGGTCATGCCATGTTTTCCTCGGTCTACCTCGACTCCTTACTCCATTTACATCGTTAACGTATAATTTTTAACCATTCTTTCTTCACCCATGCGCTCCATATGTCCGAACCAAAGCAGCGAACCTTTCATAATTTTGTTCACAATACCTTCTTTCGCTCTACATTCCTTCCTAATATCAGCATTTGAGATTCTGTCGTACATCGTTCTACCACACATACGTCTTAGGGACCTCATCTCTACCGCATTTATTCTGCTCTCATCTTTCTTCTGCCAGTTCCATGCTTCGCTTCCATACATAAGGGTCGGGACCAGAACTCCATTGTGAACGGCCATTTTCGCTTTCATTGATAAATTCTAAGAGAAATAAGAAGAAGACTAGAGATACAATTAATTCTTAATATATATTTATATATATTTAAATATTTATTTATTTATTTAAACATTTACAAATAAGACATAACAAACGATAAAACATTTAGGCGACTCATTTGGACACAAAACGGTATTATAAAGATAAAAAAACAAAACAACATGAGACCAAAAAAATCACACATATCAGAAGGAATCCAAATATGTCGAAGTCAGTGAGGCAGTACTTTTTCCAGAGTTTGCAATATTTTTTTTATGAATACTGCCTCACTGAAACTGAAAATGTCCAAATCCGAGATGATTAGATTCAGCGTCCGAATTGCTCTTCCTACTGGCATCACCAAAGGCAGGTTGGTTCTGCGTGACGGAGTAAAGAACAATTGATGTCGGCGCTGTCGCAGGTAGTTATCAGGAACAAAAAAAAACGTAATGGGTAAAATCCAGTATTTGTCTACAAGTATTTGTATACATTCAAAAAACAAAATGTTTTGTATTAATACTCCAGGTTGGGAATCGCTGCCCCAGGCATATTCCGAGAAGAAAATGAATAAAAAATACAGCCTCTTCTTACGAGTGACGTTTTTATCTCCACTCCTTCTTCCGCCCACTTTTTCTAATATCCCCCCTCCCCCGGCGTGTATTGGGAAAACATTTTAATAGAAAATGGATTCTTATGAGTTATTAAGACGTTTATGATCGCCCAAGAGCAGATTATTCAAAATAATACACTGCCTTCATAGCTCACAGCAGTGATACTCACATCATAGTATTAATATTTAAACGTTTTTTTATGATTTACTGAAGTACTTAAAAACACTCAGTTTATTAAAATCAACAACAACAACAACGAGAACAACAACGGCGACCTTCGTGGCAGAGTGGTAAGTGCATTGACAACAACATAATAATTCCAGTCAGAGCCAATAAAGCAAATTTTTTTGTGAATGTATATCAAATTAAATCAAATCGAATCAGTTTATTTCATCAATAGACATTACAAAATTTATTTTTAAGGCATCTATTGAGAACAGGTAAAATAATATATTATATATAGTATACTACCAGAAACGCATAAGAGATGGTTCAACATTAGGAAGACAGGATACTCTCCAGAATTAAGAGTATTTGCCTTCTGAACGAACGTACTTTCACTAACATGAAAGACGTCGATCTCCGAGGAGACCGCGTTCAGCAGACTAATTGCTCTTCCCACCGGTGTCACCAGAGGCAGATTGGTTCTGGCGGCCGGTAGGTAAAACAATCTGTGCTGTCGCTGTCGGAGATATCTATCGGGGACAAAAAGCCGAACACCCTCCAGTACGACCGAGTTCTCGAAGTATCCCCTAATTAATCTAAAGAAATGGGTAATTAGATGTCCATCTCTTCGAAGCTGTAGAGAATTGGTTCCGAGCATTCCCAAAAGAAATGCCGTGGGATAGAGCCAAGGATAGCTACCATACTCCCTCATCTAGAGATACCTCAGAAATTTTTTCTGAACCCTCTCCAGCATAACGGAATATCTCGCCTCGTGAGGACTCCATATCACAGTATACTTATACTTGTATACGAATACTGGTCTATTGTTTGGCATATAGATAGGAGTGTGACATCTCCAGGCGGCTTCTAACAATGCGCTAATGGCGGAGTAGCCATTCACATTGAGTTAAAAAAGATGGTCTGCTTAATGCTAAATAAACATAAATCTCCATAGATGGCGTTAGTATGTAGATTATATATAGAGTAATCTTAAAAAGATTAACATATGTAATCAAAATCTTCATAGATGGCACATTGAAACTGACATGTGAAATCTGGCAGAGGACTTTAACATATATACAACTTCCAAAAATTTGTCATACATGGTCATAAAGAAAGCTGGAATGGGGAATGTTGTAATTACATAAAGCGTGCGCTTAACCCAACCAATGACAGGTCATAAGTCCTGTAAACACCTTGATCAACCATATTCAGTTTCCAATTTGCATCTTCGTCTCTATTGAGATACAATTAAACCAATAAAGTAAGTTTCTATGATCGTGCTTTCAACGTTGCGGGTCCGTTGGCGTGGAATGGCCTCCATGTTAGTATTAAGTACGAGGATATTGACGTTAAATTTAAGAAACTTCTAAAGACTGCACTGTTGGATCAAACATTTCCTAGTGCGCCCTTGGAGTAATTGATTTTACAAAACAGCGCACTTAAAATACAAGTCATAATAATAATAATAATAATAATTGACTGCCACCACGAAGGTTTCGGGTTCGATTCCCGGCGAGGGCAGTGTGATTGTCACACTGTCTTTGCTCTGGTGTAGAATTAACGTGACAATAAAATAACGATAGATTAGCTACCTATCACATGTCACGAGAATCACTATGATAGCTATAATAACCTTTACATTGATTTGGCTCATGCTGTCATGATGTAAAGAGCGATTCAACAAAAATAATATAATATAATAATAAAAACAATACTAAACCATCACACCGTTTTCCTAAAGGATAGAAAGAAATAATAAACCACCACACTACTTAATCCTGACACATCTCTCTCAGAGAAATCGATGTGTTGAATGTGCATGAAATGATGTATGGATGTGGAGGAAGCGAGAGAAGTATGTCAGAAATTAGCAGTGTGGCGGTGTGTCTTCTATATACAACATTTATATACAACACTTATATTAAAAAATTAAAATTATATACACATGTTTCGGACAAACAGTCCTTCTTCAGTAAAGATACATATTTTAAAATATTATAAAATTTTTGATATGATCTGACAGATGTTAGTAATATTTATTTTGGAACGTTTATGCTTTTGTTCTAACAAATATTAAGATTTATTTCCTTTATTGTAATTACCTGAACCCCAATAAGAACTTTAAATTACTATTTTAAATTTTAAATTTAATCATAATATAACAAAAGCATAAACGTTCCAAAATTAATCTTTATAACATGGTAACAATTTTTTAAATATTTTAAAAAATGTATCTTTACTGAAGAAGGACTGTTTGTCCGAAACGTGTCTATATAATTTTATTTTTTTAATGTAAGTGTTGTATGTACAAAGTATACAAAAAAGAAAAAGAGAAATAAACCATCATAACAACACAAAGTATGGCGTATATAGTAGAAATTATATTAATCTTTCTGTATCTTTTAACATTGAAGTTGATGAAGTTACGCGAATATAATGTTAATTAAAAGAGAAAAAAACAAGAAATTAAAGTTCACTTCTGTTTTTGATTACCCTAAAACCATTTTCAACATGCAATTGAAACAAAAGCCTCGGAAAACGTTTGATATCTCCGGTAAAAAATTCACAAAGTTTCCCCCGGCAAAGCTCAGACGAGCCAATAAAGAAGAAATGCCACATCGGCGTACTCGGGTTGCGCCTAAGGGAGTGCCTCAGGGAACAAAAGTTGGTCCCTTTCTATATTAATTATCCAAAGAGCTATTGACTTAAATTTCCTGGATAACTAATTTAATACAAAAAATCATAAATATATTCTACATTTTAAATGCAAAAAAAAATGTTTTAAAAGAAAATTTCACGTTTTTTTAGATAGAGAATTTCCATTAATTTCCATTAGACTAAACCATTTTTTATGATTAAATCATTTAAAAAATTGTTCAAGGGGACATTTTGACAGCTGTCAAAAGTGAATTTTACAAATTTGTTGGAACTGTTAACTGAAAATTAAAATTGAATTATTTTTCAATTAAGTACTTGACAGTAATAATTCACTTCTTCTTCTTCTTAAAGTGTCCTGTCAGGTCCCCCCAACGTTGGCGATCACTCTGGTAAACTCTTCCCTATCCTGCGCTATCCGGAATAGATCCTCCATAGTTCCGATTCCCGTCCATTCCCTCACATTGCGCAGCCAAGAGATCTGCCTTCTCCCTGCCCCCCTGCGGCCCTCTACTTTTCCCTTCAAAATCGTAGAACGTGACCCAGATATGAAATCTTACGGAATTCGATCAACGTCAGCAGCTCTCTATATACTCGTACTCCTGCAAGATTCAGGACTTCTGTGTTCGTCACTCTGTATGTCCATGGGATCCTGAACATTCTTCGGTGAAGCCACATTTCAAATGCCTCTAACCGGTTCATTGTATTTATATTCACTAATGTGCTACAATCATTTAAACAGACTGACAATACAACATCATACAGTGACTCTTTGTGAATAAAAGAGGATTCATCGAAGGGCTAATCACTCTGCATGGTAAAAAAAGAACAGGATTACGTACACTCACACAATGGCTTTTACTGAACAACGCTTTAGGCATAAGCTCCTATGTTATTCCTTCTTCTTATTTTTAGTCGTATTCCTCATGAATGAGGGTCGTATCCATCCTGTAAACTAACCACCATGGCTCAACCTGCTCTTGTAACCGATCAGTCTCTAGGCTGCAGCAGTTGAGAGCGTATCATCGGTGGAAGTCCAAGTGGTCTCCACCCTCTGATTTGCACATTATTATGAGCCTTTCAAGGTTGTCCTTAAATCTCCGGGCTATGTGACCAAAATATCAACTCCTCACGTGACTGACATTAAATATTTGATTAATTTGATCGTGCCATTGTCATTTTCCTCTATTTCTAGTTCCATTTACATCGTTAACGTGTACATTTTTCACCATTCATTCTTCATTCATTCTTTTCACGTGTCCAAACCTACTATCATACAAAGATATACTACTTTCATTCGACACTCTATCATATATAGTTTTGCACACATTCGTTTAAGATATCTCATTTCCACTGCATTTATTCTACATTCTTCCTTCATTTGCAGTCCAATGCTTCACTTTAATACATCAGGGTTGGCACTAGAAATTTATGGTGTACATCTTTGCTTTAGGGGATATATTTCGTTTTGCAGTGATGACTTTGAGAGAGTGATTTATTAGCGCCATTACACAAAAAACCGTTTAGGTATCTTATAGTTTCATTGAAATCCATGAAGTAACATATATACGGTTGGGAAGTTCTTAGGCATACACCCTATAGTCCGGACCTGGCACCAAGTGACCACCACCTGTTCCTTTCTATGGCCAACGCGTTTGGGGATACAAATTTGGCCTCAATAGAGGCCTGTGATAATTGGTTGTCCGGGTTTTTTGACAATAGGGTCAAGAGCTTCTACGAGAGGGGCATTATAAAGTTGGATTCTTGTTGGCAACAAGTTATCGAAAAGAACCTTATATTTGACTTAAATCGGATGATTGTAACACTTTTATTTCTCTTCGGTCTCAATCTAGCGATCCGTCTGCAGCAAGGCGACGCATCTCCTCTTCCACTCCGTTCGATCCTCGGCAACTCTCTTCAACTCCGCATAAGAGGTGCAGCCCATATCTCGGTAAATCTGGTCTAGGTACTCTTGGCGAGGTTGTCCTCTGCCAATCGATCCCTCGACCATTCCCTCCAACACATTATGCAGGAAACATTCGTGTCGCAACACATGACCAATCCATCTTGCGCGCCTCTCCTCTATGGTGTCCAACACGTGCCTATTCTCTTCAACTCTTCTGAGAATTTCTTCATTTGTAATGTGATCTCTCC
This sequence comes from Lepidostoma basale, assembly GCA_022606425.2. Taxonomy (NCBI): domain Eukaryota; kingdom Metazoa; phylum Arthropoda; class Insecta; order Trichoptera; family Lepidostomatidae; genus Lepidostoma; species Lepidostoma basale. The sequence goes on along the minus strand of JAHDVF020001221.1, from coordinate 43,288 downwards.
ATGAAACATGGGTAACTCGTTGGTAGGTTCACATCTCAAATGCCTCTTGCCTTTTATGCTCTCCGCCCAGGCACCAAGTCTCGCAGCCGTACAATAAAACACTCCACACCAATGTTTTCAAAAGTTGTTTTCGGAGGTTCAGGTCTATGTTGTTGGACTCGTATATTTTAGACTTTTTATTGAAGGCAAGTTTAGCCTGGTGGATACGACTATCGACGTCTTTCTTGGATCGACTATCCCATGTAATACTGCTCCCTAGGTAAACAAAAGTCTTTACATTCTTGATCGCAGTTCCAGCCATCTCTACATTTATTATACACTTTTTATAAAGCATTGGAATAAAGCGAAAAATACGAAATTACTTTTTCCGCAACCTAATAATATTATAATATAATTTTTTTTTAATATTTAGTATTTAAAAAGAATAACACCTCACTGTTCAAGCAATTATAAATAAATGAATTTGTAGGAATGACCAAACACGCCACTGACAGGGGTGGATGGATAGATTGACAATGGGGGTATTTTTTCCCAACCACTAAACTCAGAGGAAGGCCTTCTGACGCTCTCAACCCTAAACGCTCCTGAGGGAAACGCTTGGAGTATTATTTGCAATTGTTCAAACACAGGGGTAGCCTGGATTTGTTTACCAAGTAACTACCTTCCATTCTATTTATATTCAAGCTATTTGGGTACCCTAGATTTTTCAATTTCGTAATAGAAACCGGAAAGAATATAAATTGTATGAAATAAAATTGATTTATTATATCTAAGACACTGTCGGAACCAAACCTCTCCTAAGAGTAGCAGAAATAAAAACATTGCGACCTATCGTATCAAATCAAATCAAATCAAATCAGTTTATTAACTCAAAAGACATTACAAACCGCAAAATGTTTAAGGCATCTATTAAGTACAGGTAAAAATTTATAAAAATACACCATAGTACCAAGAACGCATTAGAGATGGTTCGACATTACGAAGACAAGATACTTTCTAAAGTCAAGACTATTTTTCCCCTGAACGTACCTTCACTAATATGAAAGAGTTCAGCAGACCAATTGTTTCCCCACCGGTGTCACCAGAGGCAGATTGGTTCTGGTGGCCGGTAGGTAAAACAATCTGTGCTGTCGCTGTCCGAGAAATCTATCAGGGACAAAAAGACCAACACCCTCTAGCACGGCCGAATTCTCGAAATATAACTAACAAACTAACTAACCATCACGCCGTCTCCCGAAGGGATAGGCAGAAAGAATGGACTGCCTCACTTTTCTTTCTTGACATTTTTCACTTGCTTCCTCAACATTCATACACCATGTCATGCACGCGCGTCGATTTCTCTGACTCCTCACATGGCCGACATTCAATATTTGATTTATTTGATCGTGCCACGTTTTCCTCGGTCTTCCTCTATTTCTGGTTCCATTTACATCATTAACATATATTTTTTTTACCATTCTTTCTTCGTTCATTCTTCCCATATGTCCAAACCATCTTAATGATCTTTCATTATTTTGTTCATGACACCATCATTCCCACCGCATTCCCTTCTTATATTTTCATTCGACACTCTATCATACACATAGTATCTACACATTCGTCTAAAAGATCTCATTTCTACTGCATTTATTCTACTTTCATCCTTCTTTTGCCAGTTCCATGCTTTGCTTCCATACATAAGGGTCGGTAGAAGAACACCATTGTGCACTGCCATTCTAGCTTTTTTGGATAGGTTTTTGTTTGCGATGACAACTTGCACCATTCACTTTGTTGCCTGCCCCAACCCTTCTCTCAATATCCCTCTCCACTTGCCCATCTCTTGTAAACATACTACCTAAATACACGAACTCAACCACTTGCTCCAAATTTTCACCATTCACGCTAATGTTGCAGACTGTCATGGTTTCTTCCTTTTCAAAAATCATTACCTTGGACTTATTAACATTCATCATCAGATCATTTCGCATGCATACCTCATACATACAATTCACCAGGACTTGTAGTTCATGCTCGTTGTATGCAAGTAGGACAGCGTCATCCGCACACAAGAGACAGCTTACTGACACTCCGCTCATTTTGGCACCTACATCCAACCCTTTCAGCTCCCAAATATCCCCTGATTAATTTAAAGAAATGGGTTATGAGATGCCCATCTTTTCGAAGCTGTAAATAATTGGTTCCGAGCATTCCCAAAAGAAATGCCGTGGGATAGAGCCACGGATAACTACCATACTCCCTCATGTAGAGATACCTCAATTTTTTTTTCTGAACCCTCTCCAGCATAATGGAATATCTCGCCTCGTGAGGATTTAATATTACCAAATTTCATCTGTGTGTTCAGAGAATAAAAAAAATTTGAACCGTCTAACTGATTTTCGTAGAATTTTCTCGTTGATATTAAATCGCAGATGTTTTCATGTCGGTTATATTAGTAAGCAAGGGGAGGAGTAGGGTGGAAGGCTGCCTCGAGTAGCGATAGTAATATAATGGAAAGGTAGGGGGGTTAGTGGAACAAATCAAATATCTTGGAGACGAAGACAGAATGGAGTTCCGGTAAATAGAATGGGGTGCAAGCGGGCGGGGGAGGAACATAGAGAGATAAACGAAATCAAATGTAAACTGTGATTTCAGACAGATTTTTATGTATAAGTTTGTTACTTTAAAAAATAAATCAGTATTTCTTTCGAAAATGTATTTTTTTATGAATTAAAACACTGTTTTTTCCACTTCTGATTTTTTCCTTGACATGTTTCGAAGGCTTACGCCTTCATTATCAATCGAATCCGTGAATCGATAACGCGAGATAAGATAACAGTGTCTCAGATAAGTAGATGTCTCAGTGACGACTCAGATGTCTCAGTGACGACCTTCGTGGCAGAGTGGTTAGCTCTGACTTCCATGCCGAAGGTCCTGGGTTCGATTCCCGGCCATGGCGGTGTGATTGTCACACTGTCTTTGGTCTGGTGTAGAATTCACGTGACAATAATATGGCGATAGATTGGCTACCTATCACATGTCACGAGAATCAATATAATAGCTAAAAAATAAAAAAAATTGTATACAGTAATTGGGTCCAAACGACCTGTTGTGTACATTAAAAAAAAAAAAAAAGTACCAATAAACAAAGAATAAAAAACCAAAAACTCGGATGTCAGCAAGAAAGAGTTCGAGAATCATTTAAAAACAAAAGAGCGAGAGAGGAATACTTCGGTATCTCCACATGAGGGAGTATGGTAGTTATCTGTGGCTCTATCCCACGACATTTTTTTGGGAATGCTAGGAACAAATTCTTTTCAGCTTCGAAGATATGGGCATCCCATTACCCATTTCTTTAAATTAATCCGGGGATATTTCTAGAACTCGGCCGTGCTAGAGGGTGTTGGTCTTTTCGTCCCTGATAAATTTCTCCGGCAGCGACAGGACATATTGTTTTACCTATCGGCCACCAGAACCAATCTGCCTCTGGTGACACCGGTGGGAAGAGCAATTAGTCTGCCGAACGCGGTCTCCTCGGAGATCGGCGTCGTTCATATTAGTGAAGGTACGTTCAGGAGACAAATACTATTGACTTTAGAAAGTATCTTATCTTCCTAATGTCGAACCATCTCTAATGCGTTCCTGGTATTATGTTTTATTTTTATAATATTTTACCTGTACTTAATAGATGCCTTAAACATTTTGCTGTTTTTATACTTAATATCCATTTTTTCTTGATTATACTTAATATCCATCTCACGGGACGGGCATAGATCCACTCTGGTTGCAAGCCCGAGAGCTACTGCCGGGCAGTGAGAACATTGAGCTCCTCGCGCTTCCACAGTGAAGTATGCAAGAGTGAGATACGAATATAGTGTCGCGCACTCAGCGCTACGAATTTAATTTCCGATTTCACAAAATATCTCGAATGTACCCGATAAATTTTGATTATTATTAATTTTTTTTTTTAATCAATGCGTAAATATATTATAGGGGATACCTAAAATCTTAACCTTGTATTTATTATATTTATAAAGATATCAATGGTTATTAGAAGCAACCTGTAGAAGATACCCATCACAGGGAAGGGAGGGTTAATTTAGCAAATTAGAATTATTATTATTATTATTATGAATGGTGAGGAACTTGCTTCCTCAACATTCATAATTGTGTCGGGAAATAACAGTATGGTCCATTATTTCTGCCAATACTCCCGCCAAAACGGCGTAATGGTTTGTTTTTATTATTGTGTTTTTTTAAAGCATTAGCGTTTCGGAGAGTATTCCATTACCCTTTATCCCATATACGTTGCTTCGTATGCCGTAACTTAAAATGATCACGTATTTTGTCGTTTAAATCCGCTCCAATTGGTAGCTATGTAGTTTCGGGACCCTCTTTCCGGGACATTAAAGTAAAAAATACGTCATTTCACAGATTAATGTTTATGACACTCGAAATCCGGAGGATACTTTAACCGTTGGGTTCATGAACCTGTTACATGGGTACCTGGTATTCGGGTACCTGTTATTTGGGTATCTGATAATCCAGTACCTGTTATTATATAATGTAATACATATGTGAAATGTTTCTCAACGTTTTACACGTTTCTAAACTCAAAAAAGCAAGTTTTGCTCAATCTGACATGAGTCGGTGTTTTAACAAAAACAGTCGAAAAACACGTACGAATGGATGGCGTTAACATTGTGAAAAATATATGTATAGCGTTAACACAAGCCTCTGTCTTATGTTAACTCTATTGTGACCTATACCATAGTGTTTGAAAGAATGGCGGAATGGGGAATGTTGTATTACATAAAGCGATCGCTTAACCCAACCAATCATAAGTAATCGTAAGTATAAGTATAATATAAATAAAGGTCATAAGTCCTGTAAACGCCTCGACTACCATATTCTGTTTCCAAATAATTTACATATTCGTCTCTATTAAGATACAATTAATTCTTAATAAAGATTACTTAATTTTAATGAAAACGTAATTTTCTGGTAATTATTATATAATATAACTAACTAACTAACTAACCATCACGCCGTCTCTCCGAAGGGGTAGGCAAAAATAATGAACTGCCACACTTTTCTTTCCTAACATATTTCTCTAGCTTCCTCAACATTCATACATCGTGTAATGCACGCGCGTCGATTTCTCTGACTCCTCACTTGGCCGACATTCAATATTTGATTTATTTGATCATGCCACGTTTTTACTCGGTCTTCTTCTATTTCTGGTTCCAATTACATCGTTAACATATAATTGTTTTACCATTCTTTCTATGTATTTAAACCATTTAAATGTTCCTTTCATTTTATTGTTCAAAGCACTTACTAATTATTTAAATTCGCTGTTTGGTAAATAGTAACTTTATTGTCATGGGTACCGAGCCATGAATTATTTTATTTTGCTAGTACCACGGTACCCCGTTTCTCGGTTCGTGAGCGCAACGGTTAAAGCAATGTTCGCGAGTCGCCACTCAAGAAAGCGCCTTTTCACACATCCTCGCGGTTATGTAAATATGAAAATGTATCAATTTCCGATATTCGAATGGAAATTGGAAAAAAATCCTCTTAGCTAACCGAAAATACCTTCGCGCGAGGCCATACACGACACGAAAGAAAAATCTTACTTTAATCCTAGTGAAATTGATACTAGCTCCATCCTTCCTTGCGCCCTGTTCAGACGAGGACTTTGATCCGACGGGATACGACAAATTTGTCGGTTAGTACCATTTTTACCTGTTATACGGGGTGGAGTCATGGACCCTGTTATGAACCAATCGGAGGCCTTTGAGATGTGGATACACCGAAGGATGTTACGCATCTCCTGGACTGACATGGTCAGCAACACAAGCGTTCTCCATAGAGCCAGAGTTAAAAGAGAGTTGCTGAGCAACGTTAAAGTCCGTAAGGTGTCCTACTTGGGCCATGTTCTGAGAGGCGAAAAGTACGCACTATTGCATCTGATCTTGGAGGGTAAGATTGAGGGTCGACGAGGTGTTGGGTGAAGGCGGGTTTCCTGGCTGAGGAACATCCGAGAGTGGACGGGGCTGAGGACCGTGGGGGAGCTGTTCCGAGCTGCCCAGGACGGGGAGGCCTACTCAAGGGTGATAGTCAACGTTGGGGAGACCTGACAGGACACGGAAAGAAGAGTACGATTTTATTTATTATTATTTTGCAAATAGAAATATTTCAACTAAAACAAAGATGACAGTACAAAATGGAAATCTAGTGCGAACCCTTATTATTTTTTTTTTTACGTATACAACAGGTTGCTTGAACCCAATTACAGTACACATTTTTTTTTTTTTAAGCTGATATATTGATTCTCGTGACATGTGACAGGTAGCCAATCTATCGCCATTTTATTGTCACGTGAATACTACGCCAGACCAAAGACAATGTGACAATCACACTGCCGTCGCCGGGAATCGAACCCAGAACCTTCGGAATGGGAATCAGAGCTCTTACCACTCTGCCACGAAGGTCGTCATGGAAGTGAAGGTTGGAGCTTGCAAAAATGGATAAAAGTAGGATAAATGCCGTAGAAATGAGATCACTGAGAAGAATGTGCAGGACAACGATATATGATAGAATACCGAATGACGAAATAAGGAAGAAATGTAAGTCAGATGATTGCATCATAAGTAAAATTATAAAAGGATCTCTCAGATGTTTTGGACATATGGACGAACGAATGGACGAGAGAATAGACGTGAATGAGGAGAGAAGTCGTGGAAGACCAAGGAAAGACGGCATGATCGAATTAATCAAATATTGAAAGGCGGCAACATTCGAAGTCGAAAAAATCAACTAACGTGCATGTTACGATGTATGAATGTGGAGGAATCTAGAGAGAAATATCAGGACAGAACGGTATGGCGGTCCATCCTCTCTGCCTATCCCTCCGGAGAAACAGCGTGATGCTTAGTTAATTAGTTTATTTTGTTGAGTTGCTCTTTACACAATTACAGCGCGAGCCAAATCGATGTAAAGGGTATAGCTATCATATTGATTCTCGTGATATGTGATAGGTAGCTAATCTATCGGCATTTTATTGTCACGTCTACACCAGACCAATGACAGTGTGGCAATTATACTGCCATTCCCGGGAATCGAACCCAGGACCTTCGGGATGGCAGTCAAAGCATTTGTTCATTTCACTTGATCAACTTCAAAATTATATCAAAGAAATTATGTAAATTGACATAAGAACAAATACACATAAAGGTTCGAAAAATCACGTAAATTTAACACTTGATATATTATTGTAACACCTGATGATGTTAACATAGGTTGACGAAATATAATACCATGATACATATAAACAATGTTTTATAATTTAACAGTTTATTTAAATTTAAGTTTTCGGGGGACGTATTTGCTGCTATTTAATAAAGCTAGTTACGATAAAAAAATGTTCAGTGTGAAATCACGTTGAAGGGTGGGTTTTATGTCGCGTGTGAAGCAAGCTTTAACAAGATTTTCGATGGCTTTCGCTAAGTCAAGGGAAGCCGACAAGATGGCCCCAATCCTCCACGAGGGCTCTGCTGTGACGGCTAGAGATGAGCGGAGGAAGTATTAAATTGCCATCCGATTTATTTATATTACTTTAAGGGGATGATAATAAAACTTAATCAATTAAATGGGATAAAAAAAACTTTAAATACTATATATTAATACATATAATTACAAGGATAGACACGAAGATGCAAATTGGAAACAGAATATGGTGGTCGAGGCGTTTACAGGACTTATGACCTGTCATTGGTTGGGTTAAGCGCACGCTTAATGTTATACAACATCCCCATTCCACCCTTCTTACGACCACCACGTCTGACAAAATTTTGGAAGATGTATATATGCTATAATGTTGGGGAACACTTCATATTTTTTAGCTCAATCTACACTAGCGCCATCGATTAAGATTGGATTAAGCATTAAGCAAAAGTCTTTATTAACGCAAATTTGTCAGACGTGGTCATAAGTCCTGTTAACGTCTCAACCACCATATTCTGTTTTCAATTTGCATCTTCGTCTCTATTGAGATACAATTAATCCTTAAAATGATACCCGCAATGGGTAAAATCCAGTATTCGTCTACAAGTATTTGTATACATTCAAAATGATATATAATAACACTTTATTTCATTTAACACAGACATGAATCATTACAATTGTGTAAATTAATAAAGGTTATATTCTTAACGAAGAATATCTGTGTTAAGTGAAACATACAACAACAACAATAACAACAACTAACCATCACGCCGTTTCCCCGTAGGGGTAGGCAGAGAGAATGGACCGCCACACTACTCTATCCTGGCACACCTCATGTCTCACCTGTCTTTGGTCTGGTGCAGAATTCACGTGACAATAAAATGGCGATAGATTAGCTACCTATCACATGTCGTGAGAATCAATAGCTATAAAATATGCAGGTTGTGCGCTTGTTTTTCTTATTTAATATTGCATTCTGAAATCCTGACGCGCCTTTTTCCAAAATCTTCAATATGGGAAATTCTCGTTCCCCCAGGATCGAAGCGAAACAATATCTTACAGCATTAGAATGCCTCAACTTTTAGCGGGAATCTTTCGAAAATGGAATCCGAAGAATTTCATATTTCTTCAGGATTGAAAATATTTTCAAAGGAAAGGAAATATCACACAAGGGCGTATCGGGACACCCAGTTAAACAGATATCCATTATATGATTATAGATATCATGATTAATATAAAGACATATATTTTTTTGAGTTATGCTTTATATTTCCATCAATTATAATTCAACTTTTACAAAACAGGCTTTTTCAATCGAAGTTACCATTTTTCCTATTAATTATTAAAAACGAAATATTTTTTAATTGTTTAAGAATTAATAAATGTGTAATGATACTATTTTATTATAAAAATGTTTTAACATTATATTTACGAATTAAAACACAAACCTCTATTTTATAGAAGTTTTAATATATAATGGGAAAGACATGTTGAGCCTTTCAAAGATTTTTAATAAAGCTTTAGAAAGACGAAACATGTCATTTCAATAAATTATAATTAAACTTCTAGAAAACAGACGTTTTCATTCATTATATAAATATTTTTATAATAAAATAACATTATAACACATTTATTGTTTTATAAGCGAATATAAACGTTTGTTTTATATTAGTTTTATTATAATTTACTAGGATCACGTGTTTCACCATTCTAAAATATTTAACAATTTAATAATCCCTTAGAAAGGCGAAAGAAGTAATTCCCATAAACTATATTAAAACTTCTAGGAAACAGACGTTTTCATTCGTATTAATTATTATAACACATATGTCATTTCCATAAACTATAATAAAACTTAAAAACAAAACACGTTTTCATTCGTATTAAATATTATCAAACGCATGTCATTCCCATAAACTATAATAAACCTTCTAGGAAACAGGCGTTTTTATTCGTATTAAATATTATCACACATATGTCATTCCCATAAACTATAATAAAACTTCTAGGAAACAGGCGTTTTTATTCGTATTAAATATTATCACACATATGTCATTCCCATAAACTATAATAAAACTTCTAGGAAACAGGCGTTTTTATTCGTATTAAATATTATCACACATATGTCATTCCCATAAACTATAATAAAACTTCTAGGAAACAGGCGTTTTTATTCGTATTAAATATTATCACACATATGTCATTCCCATAAACTATAATAAAACTTCTAGGAAACAGGCGTTTTTATTCGTATTAAATATTATCACACATATGTCATTCCCATAAACTATAATAAAACTTCTAGGAAACAGGCGTTTTTATTCGTATTAAATATTATCACACATATGTCATTCCCATAAACTATAATAAAACTTCTAGGAAACAGGCGTTTTTATTCGTATTAAATATTATCACACATATGTCATTCCCATAAACTATAATAAAACTTCTAGGAAACAGGCGTTTTTATTCGTATTAAATATTATCACACATATGTCATTCCCATAAACTATAATAAAACTTCTAGGAAACAGGCGTTTTTATTCGTATTAAATATTATCACACATATGTCATTCCCATAAACTATAATAAAACTTCTAGGAAACAGGCGCTTTTATTCGTATTAATTATTATTACACGCATATCATTCCCATTAACTATAATAATATTATTGTTAACATTTATACTGGTTTAAAATCACAATTTATTTTAATTCACTGAGAGTGTCGCGACAGCTGTTTCGCCAAACGATGTTGGCATCATCAGGTGTTTCAATAAAAAAATGCTTATTGTAGCACCTGATGATGTCAACATCTTTTTGCGAAACAGGTGTCGCGACTTACAACAGTGTTTTAAATTTTAAGAGTAATAATGTTGAAGTATCACAGTGTTTCGGCCAAAACAATGGACTATTTATAATAAAATTTCTAGAAAACAGACGTTTTCATTCGTTTTAATTATTATCACACGAATGTCATTCCCATAAACTATAATAAAACTTATAGAAAACTCACGTTTTCATTCGTATTAATTATTATCGCACGCATGTCATTCCTATAAACTTTAATAAAACTTCTAGAAAACGCACGTTTTCATTCATAGTAATTATTATCACACATAATTGTGATAGTATTCTGTAAAAAAATCGTGTTCGAGCAAGCCGCTGGCTGGTATTACGAAGGGATCCGTGATAAAAGAAAAATTTCCAAGGGTAGACATTATTTAGTTGTGCCAACAATAAGTTCATAACTGAGTCAGTGTGTGGACCGAGCCACCTGCTCTTCGACGCCATTCTCGCAAATTTAGGCGCGCGTATCTTTCTTTTATGGCCACCATTTTGTTTCGGGCTTTATCTGTTTACAATATTCGGGCTTGACACCGAATTCCAGCAGCACCTCACCGGGACACGTTTTGTTTGAATTAATTTCAATAAAGTGATGAAATAAACTATTTTTGACGCCACTCGAGAGTGTTTTGAAGCACTTTGATACGCAAGTTAATAGCATACTTTGCAATGTTTCTTTTTTTATCTCTGTACACAACACTATGGTGTTCGTGTACCGACCCTTATGAATGAAAGCGAAGGATGTGTGTATGATAGAGTGTCGATTGAAAATATAATAAGTGAATGCGGTGCGAATGATGGTGTTATGAACAAAATAATGAAAGTAATAAATAAATAAAACGATAATCAAATGATTTTACTGAAATCTCTTGATGGAAGTTCATTTTAAATAATAATTAAATAAAACGATGTTTTTGATGACCAGTCTGTCGATGCCAGCGAGCCTGGCGAAACCGATCGCTGTCTAAATAAAGACAAAAGTGGAAGTAGTTAAAAAACATCGTTTTATTTAATTATTAAATAAAACGATGTTTAAATTTTTAATTGTATCTCAATAGAGACGAAGAAACAAACTGGAAACTGAATATGGATGATCAAGGTGTTTACAGGACTTATGACCTGTCATTGGTTGGGTTAAGCGCACGCTTTATGTAATTACAACATTCCCATTCCACCATTGTTATTATGATCATGCAAGATACATTTTTGGAAGTTGTATATATACTCCAAATCCATACTTATCTTCACGTGTCAGTTCCAGTTAGCCATCTATGTAGATTTGATTGTACTAATTAATTTTTTAAGATTAATCTATACAATCCACCCACTAACGCCATCTATGAAGAATGATTGTTTTAGCATTTAGCAAACTACTTTATTAACACAATGCGAAGAAGCTACCGCCTCCTAGCGCACTGTTTTAGAAGTCGCCTGGAGTATCACTCCTATTTTATACGCCAAAGAATTGACCAGAATATTTACAAATATTTGTGAAATGTATACTTATATCTGTATACGAATCCTGGATTTTCACCTGTGGGTGGTTAATTAACCACCCACAGGTGAAAATCCAGGATTCGTATACAGATATAAGTATACATTTCACAAATAAAAAAATAAAACGATGTTTTTTAACTACTCCGACTTTGTCTTTATTTCGACAGCGACCGGTTTCGCCAGACTCGCTAGCATCGACAGACTGGGACAAGTCTGTCGATGCCACCTAGCCTTTCGAAACCGGTTACTGTCTAAATAAAGACAAAAGTGGAAGTAGTTTAAAAAACATCGTTTTATTTAATTATTTTTTAAAATGAACTTCCATCAAGAGATTTCAGTAAAATCGTTTGATTATCTTAAAAAATGAAAGAATCATTAAGATGGTTTGGACATATGGAAAGAATGGTAAAAAATATATATGTAAACGATGTAAATGGAACCAGAAATAGAGGAAAACCGAGGAAAACGTAGCACGATCAAATAAATCAAATATTGAATGTCGGCCATGTGAGGAGTCAGAGAAATCGACGCGCGTGTATGACACGATGTATGAATGTTGAGGAATCGAGAGAAATATGTCAGGAAAGAAAAGTGTGGCAGTCTATTCTTTCTGCCTACCCCTTCGGGGAGAGGGCGTGATGGTTAGTTAGTTAGTTAGTTTTTAATTTTAACAGCGATCTCATATGTATAGTTTATTGTACAATTGTATAAAACTACTTTCTAGAAGTTTCATTATATTTTTTGGGAATGGCATGTTTCGCCTTGCTTAACCATTTGATATTAAACCAAATATTTTCTAACAATACGAAGGAATCTTTTATTCTCAAGACTTTTTTTTTAGGTTAAATCTTTTTTCGTACTTTAATGTCTCTGGAAACAATATCTGTCAGGGACAGAATGTTGCAGGCTGTGAAATAGACCAAATTGAGGGCAATATCGCTTTCAGAAGCATTATGTTAATATTAAAATTCCCTTTATGGCAACGTAATGTGGTCCAGAATGCCTTAAACAGCCAGCCAATGGTATAAGGTTCTCCCTTCTCTAATAGGGGCACGGTCGTCTAGGGTAGAATTTCCCAAACTTTTTCTGCAACGGAAAACTTCGCAAACTCGGAAATATTAAACAAATTTTTATACGAAGCCATTACTTGGTGATTTGAGATATTTATTTATTATTATTAATTTGTTGTATTTAATTTTTTTTTAAACCCAATTGGGTTATATGGATACATTTTTAGATCTTACTTGTAATTATATAATATTTCAGGTATATTTTAAATTGATTTGTAGTGAGACTCCTTGTGTCTTTTGGTAGTTCATTGTAAAGTTTCAGTCCATTGTTCAATATCCTTGATTGTCCTGTCTTAGTTCGTGCATTCGGTAAGTGATATCTGTCACAGTTCCTGGTCCAGTGTCTGTGTGTGTCTGAATTTTTGGTTAATTTGTAGCTGCTGTCTGTTGTCTTTTCCATGGTCACTCTGTGTACAATTTTTAAGGTCTCGAATTTGGTCAGGTCTGATATGACCATTTGTTTTGTTTGTCTGCATACTTGTATGGTTGGGGTAAGATAGTCAATGTTATATGCTAATTTTTTTATTTTATTTTGTTGTCTTTGAAGTCTGGAGATGTCCTTTAGTAAATTTTTTTAAATTTTTTTTGTATTAACCACTTTATTTTGAGTAAGTTGGGTCAACCGGTTTCACATTGTAGCGAGTTTCTCCAGAGCTATATACAAACTGACTCAATTTTGATTTTTGAATAATTTTTTTAAAATATTGTATTATATAAGATATTTCGTGACACAGAAGCCCTTCCTCAGTGCATACATTTTAATAGTAGGTACAATGAAACATAATCGTTACTTTTATACTTAATAAATAAAAAGTAAAGGGGGTAAGTAATCAAGTACTGGGAAAGGAGTTAATTATAATTTAATTAGAATTATTGGATAGGGGAAACAATTGATGTAAGAAAAAAATTGTTTTGCTTAACTTCCCCAATTTTTATTATAAAAGAATATTGGTTCCACGCAATATTTCCTTTACATAATTTTCCCCCACCATTAAATTTTCGAAAATCATTAATATAAGGACACACTGTTTGATGATTAGGTTCAGTTTCAGAATGCTCTCGGAAGGCGAAACAAATTTAAAACTAATATTTATATATATTTTAATAAATAAAAAAGTGTGGTAAGAGTTTTGACTGCTATACCGAAGGTCCCGGGTTTGATTCTCGAGGATGGCATTATGATTGTGATAGTCTTTGGTCTGGTGTTGAATTCACGTGACAATAAATTGGCAATAGATTAGCATCCTATCACATGTCATGATTTCATTATATTATATAATAGCTAAAAAACGAATTACATACAGTAATTGATTTAAAAAAATAAAAAAACTTAATGTGTTGCAGTTTATAAAACAATTCCAAAAGGTCGCGAAACCCCTATTCGGATTCTGCCGAACTGTTTGGGAAATCCTGATCTAGGAATATGAAATAAAATATAATATACCCACTTAAACTTTTTTTATTGGATTATAAATCTGCTTTATCTTAAGGCCAGTTGTATAAAATGGATCCGGTTGATTTAAACACATTTTGAAAATTTCGCATTAACTTTGTGGTCGTTTCATATTCCTTCATTGGTCTTGGAATACCCGAGTTTATACACGGATAGCTCTTACAAACTCCAAAATATATACATAAAAAATAGCAATATCTAGTTATTTGGTGATATACAATAAATTGGTGATACTTTCATTGAATTTCTTGGTTCTTGAATAATAATGTAAAACTCAATAGCTGGAGCTTTAAAAATAGTTATTGGAAACGAAACTTTAACAATAACAATAATGTAAAACTCCATATTAAGCGGACGAATCACAAGTCTTGGTGTCGAGAATGTATGAGGTATGCAAATCGAACGATTTAATGATGAATGTCGGAAAGTCGAAGGTGTTAGTTTTTGAAAGGGAAGAGCAAATGACAGTTTGTAATATAAGTGTAAATGAAGAGAACTTGGAACAGGTGAGGGAATTTGCATATTTAGGTAGCATGTTCACAGCGGATGGCCGAACGGACAGTGATGTTGAAAGAAGGGTTGGTGCGGGTAACAAAGAGAATGGAGCTTTAAAAGTAGTTATTAGAAACAAGAATTTATCAATGAAAGCGAAAATGGCCGTTCACAGTGGAGTTCTGGTCCCAACCGTTATGTATGGAAGCGAAGCATGGAACTGGCAGAAGAAGGATGAGAGCAGAATAAATGCGGTAGAGATGAGATCCCTAAGACGCATATGTGGTAGAACGATGTACGACAAAATCTCAAATGCTGATATTAGAAAGGAATATACTCGTAGATGGAAAAAAGGTATTATGAACAAAATTATGAAAGGATCGCTGCGTTGGTTCGGACATATGGAGCGCATGGGTGAAAAAAGATTGGTTAAAAAATATACGTTAACGATGTAAATGGAGTACGGAGTCGAGGTAGACCGAGGAAAACACGGCATGACCAAATTAATCAAATTTTAAAGGTTGGTCATATTAGAAGTCGGAAGAATCGACGTGCGTGTATGACTCGCTGTATTAATTTGGAGGAATCTAGAGAGGTATGTCAGAATATAGTACTGTGGTGGTCCATTCTCTCTGCCTACCCCTGCGGTGAAGCGGCGTGATGGATAGTAAGTTTTTACATAATTTTTTTTTAATAATTAGGGAAAATTCAAGTTTTTCGGTGATATAAATTAATTTGGTGACATTTTAAGCTCAAAATACATTTATTTTGTGCGATGTCATCAAAGTTTTAAAGATAGACAACTTAAATGATAATTGAATAAAACGATGTTTTTTAACTACTTCCACTTTTGTATTTATTTAGACAGCAACCGGTTTCGCCAGGCTCGCTGTCTAAATAAAGACAAAAGTGGAAGTAGTTAAAAAACATCGTTTTATTTAATTATTATTTAAAATGAACTTCCATCAAGAGATTTCAGTAAAATCATTTGATTATCATAGACAACTTATTTTTTTGCGCAACACTCACCACATTTCCTTCACTAACTCCATCATCCGATATTCCAACCCGTTCACCCGCCACCCGCAAGAACACCGCATTAAAGAGAACTTTAAAAAGCTATAAAGCCGTCTATAATTAAAAAGTTGATGGCAAGTTTTTTTCAGAAATACTATCACGAAAAAAGAAGAAGAAATCATTACTTCTCTTGAAACTTTGATCAAACGCCCTGTCAGATGCACGAGTTGAAAAACTTTTTTGTACAATTAATTTAAATTCTTTCAAGTAAATCTTTCTTTCGTCTGGGGGATCAAACTAATTTTAAAATTAGAACTTAAACAACGGAAAAATAATTTTAATATTGGCAGAGTGGTAATAACTCTGACTGCTAAACGGAAAGTCCCGGGTTCGATTCCCAGCGATGGCAGTGTGATTGTCACACTGTCTTTGGTCTGGTGTAGAATTCACGTGACAATAAAACCTATCAAAAAACCTATACCAGAAATAGAGGAAGACCGAGGAAAACGTAGCACGATCAAATAAATCAAATATTGAATGTCGGCCATGTAAGAAGTCAGAGAAATCGACGCGCGTGCATGACACGATGTATGAATGTTGAGGAAGCGAGAGAAGTATGTCAAGACAGAACAGTGTGGCGTTCCATTCATTCTGCCTACCCCTTCGGGGAGACGGCGTGATGGTTAGTTATTAAAACCTATCCAAAAAAGCTAGAATGACAGTGCACAATGGTGTTCTTCTACCGACCCTTATGTATGGAAGCGAAGCATGGAACTGCCAAAAAAATTATGAAATTAGAATAAAAGCAGTAAAAATGAGATCTCTTAGACGAATGTGTGCATACTTTGTATATGATAGAGTGTCGAATGAAAATATAAGAAGTGAATACGGTGCGAATGATGGTGTTATGAACAAAATAATGAAAGGATCATTAAGATGGTTTGGACACATGGAAAGAATGAATGAAGAAAGAATGGTAAAAAAATTATATGTTAACGATGTAAATGGAGCCAGAAATACAGGAAGACCGAAAAAAACGGGGCACGATCAAATAAATCAAATATTGAATGTCGGCAGTATTATTTAAATTATTTAAATTAGAGTTGGCTGACAAAAAATATCAAAAATAATGGAGTGGTAAGGGTTCATAATAAAAAAAATGTTTTTTATTTTGGCTTTAAAGAAATTTGTCTTAGTAAACATTTCACGTACGCGGGGTGAATTTTTCATCAGATTTGGGGCGGATAAATTATGAGAATTGATTAATGCCACTCGTAAACTTAAAAGTAGCAAATCAGGGTGGCGTAGCGGACCAATGCCTCACATAACTCGGGGGGTAGGTACGGAGGATAGATGGCCCGATCGCGAGTTTTATTGGCTAGCATTTTTCAAGGGGGTATTGCCTGACGGGTCCCTGGGGCGCAGGAGCGGACGTGACATTTTTATGCCCATTTCCACATCATTTATTCACCAACGTAATAATATTGCAAGTATCACGCGGAAAGAGCTCACGAAAGTGACTGAAAACAAGGCAAGGAGAGCCTTCGCCATGCTTCGCCCTGTTCCAGTATCATTTCAAGAAAGCTCAAGCTCCAAATATTCAGTAGTAGCGTTAAAAGCATACTGCTGTACGGATGTGAGACTTGGAAATCTACCGCGAACGTTATTGGAAAACTTCAGGTGTTTATAAATAGGTGCCTTCGCTCAATATTCAAGATCTATTAGCCCCAAACAGTGTCAAATGCCGTTCCCTGGACCATGGCAGGCGAAAAGTCAATTAGAAAACAAGTCGCTAGACGCAAATGGCAGTGGATCGATATTAGTCATAACATCTGTCAAAACTGACCATATTTGTAAACAATTTTATAATGTTTAAATATTTATATAATATCACTGATGAAGGGCTGGTTAGTCCGAAACATGTTTGATATTTTATTTTTTTAATAAATGTTCGTGTATTTAGGTAGCATGTTTACAAGAGATGGGCGAGTGGAGAGGGATATTGAAAGAAGGGTTGGGGCAGGCAACAAAGTGAATGGTGCACTTAAAGTTATCATCGCAAACAACAACCTATCCAAAAAAGCTAGAATGGCAGTGCACAATGGTGTTCTTCTACCGACCCTTATGTATGGAAGCAAAGCATGGAACTGGCAAAAGAAGGATGAAAGTAGAATAAATGCAGTAGAAATGAGATCTCTTAGACGAATGTTTGGATAGTCTGTGTATGATAGAGTGTCGAATGAATATATAAAAAGTGATTGCGGTGCGAATGATGGTGTCAGGAACAAAATAATGAAAGGATCATTAAGATGGTTTGAAGAAAGAATGGTAAAAAAAACATATGTTAATGATGTAAATGGAACCAGAAATAGAGGAAGACCGAGGAAAACGTGACACGATCAAATAAATCAAATATTGAATGTCGGCCATGTGAGGAGTCAGAGAAATTGACGCGCGTGCATGACACGATGTATGAATGTTGAGGAAGCGAGAGAAATATGTCAGGAAAGAAAAGTGTGGCAGTCTATTCTTTCTGCCTACCCCTTCGGGGAGACGGTGTGATGGTTAGTTAGTTAGGTAGTTAGTTAATAAATGTGATTCTTGTTTACAAAGTATATAAAAAATAAACATTCAACATCTACACAAAGTTATGGCGAACATAGAAGAAAATATATGAAGTGAATGCGAAATCGTTGCTTATAAGCGTACACGAGCCGCCTCTGGACGGTAAATTTTCCAGATCCGCCCTTCAACCGCTGTGAAATTTTCAGAATTTAATTAATCGCATATCCGCTACAAAATTGCGCGAGATGTTCTCTAAAGGTAAATACAGATCGCAGCTCGGACGCAAATTTGCAATTAAATTAGATTCTTGGAATTTGCTTATCTCTTGTACTTCAAGGAATAATGTTATTTCACAAATTCGTTATCACTATCACCGACGTAACACCGTTTGGGCTTAGCAGCATCTGAAACATGCCTTTTCAAGCTAGAATCGCGGTCGGAACGGGTCTAGAAAATCTTTAAACTCAGCAATAAAGATGCAACCTACATTATGAAACAAAAATGCATCTAAAAATACAATTAAACACTAACTAACTAACTAACTAACCAACAGAAAGAATGGACTGCCACACTTTTCTTTCCTGACATATTTCTCTCGCTTCCTCAACATTCATATATCGTGTCATGCACGCGCGTCGATTTCTCTGACTCCTCACATGGCCGACATTCAATATTTTATTTATTTGATCGTGTCGCGTTTTCCTCGGTCTTCCTCTATTTCTGGGTCCATTTACATCGTTAAAATTTTTCTTTTTACCATTCTTTCTTTCCATATGTCCAAACCATCTTAATAATCTTTTCATTATTTTGTTAATAACACAATCATTCGCACCGCATTCACTTCTTATATTTTCATTCGACACTCTATCATACGCAGAGTATCCACACATTCGTCTAAGAGATCTCATTTCTGCTGCATTTATTCTACTTTCATCCTTCTTTTGCCAGTTCCATGCTCCGCTTCCATACATAAGGGTCGGTAGAAGAACACCATTCTGCACTGCCATTCTAGCTTTTTTGGATAGGTTTTTGTTTGCGATGAAAATAAAAAAAATATATAATTATTATAAATAGTCCATTGTTTTGGCCGAAACACTAGGATACTTTAACATGATCAACTGTTAAATTAAAAACTCTGTTTAATGTATCACAATTGTATTTCAATTTTACGCGACAGCTGTTTCGTCAACATAGGTTGACGAAACAGCTGTCGCGTAAAGTAAAAATACAATTGTGATAAAAAGTTTTTTAATTTAACAGTTTACAATTATTTTAAGATTATTTTTTAATAGAATCATGTTTTCTATCCCTGATCTGTATGTTTATAAAGAATTCAGTTTGCAATTGTGTCAGCAGTCTTTCGATGCTAGCGAGTCTGACAAAACCGGTCGCTGTCGAAATAAAGACAAAAGTGGAAGTAATTAAAAAAACATCGTTTTTTTACTATTTCAAGAGATTTCAGTAAAATCATTTGATTTTATTTAAAACACTGTTTTTCCACTTTTGAATTTATTTTCCTCGGCATGTTTCGAAGGCTTACACCCTCATCATCGGGAGAACGATATGCCCAGTTTATATCGGTTACAAGAGTGATTTAATTCATTTTAAAAATCGTCATTATGGAATTCCAAGTGTTAACGCCTTAGGTTAATCTAAAATTTAAAAAAAAAATTGTTATGAATGAAAACGTCTATTTTTTATTATATTTTATAAGGTGGTTCATTCTCTCTGCCTACCGCTTTGGGGATGCAGCGTGATGGTTTGATTGTTTGTCCATAGATGCCTAAAATAGTCTGAAATATATTTTGATTCCATATGGAATCAATAGCCAGGAAAGGGTTAATAAATGATTTTCGGAGTAACCACGAATATGAAACAAAGGATCCACTTTTATTGTGCACTTAGAATTATTATATCTTCAGGCGAGCGCTACGCCCGTGGGCTGGTTCATTCTTTATGTATAAGACAGAGCACAATATATAAGGCAAGACACGTGAATAATGTGCGTAAAGGACTGTAAATAACACTTTGAGACCATCTTTCATCTTCTTGTAAGCCCTAATAAATCACAGAGTCACACAGAAGACACAGAACCACAACTGGGTCCATTCATTGTTTCTTGAACAATAGTGTAAAACTCCATATTAAATAATTATGACGAATGAAAACTGTTCTCTACAAGTTTTATTATAAACTTTGATATGAAGCCATTACTTGGTGGTTTAACATATGGTTATTTTTTGTGAATGTATACTTATACTTGTACACGAATCCTGGATTTTACCCAAAGTGGGTGGTTAATTCATGAAATTTTAATTGTATCTCAATATAGACGAAGATGCAAACTGGAAACTGAATATGGTTGATCAAGGTGTTTACAGGACTTATGACCTGTCATTGGTTGGGTTAAGCGCAACAACATTCCCCATTCCATCTATTTTCTTTATGACCATGTAAGACAAATTTTTGGAAGTTGTACACAATAAAATTGATTTAAATTATTATTACTGCTACCCCGACAGTGCTTATTTCGATGAATGCTTTCTTCAAACTATTTCATACAAATGCGCAGATTTTCACGGTTCATACAAAAATCTCAAGCAATCAGTAAACATAACATGTATATAATAACTTTCACATCTTTCAAAACAGCTTAGCTTTCAAGTAAAATATAACTCAACACTGGCCTATATATCATTTGCCTTCGACTGTCAAGGAGAGTGGAGATTTATTAAGGTTTTCTATATATTTTTCACCAAAGTTATCTCTTGGCATCGTCCTGGAACAGCGCTCCTCAACCTGTTGCCCGCGGGATTCTTTGAAACCTCAAGAATTATTATTAAACGACGTATTTATTATTTTGACAAAGCTTAAATGGTAGTGCACAATGGTGTGCTTGTGCCAACCCTCATTTCCGAGGAAGCGAAGAATAGAACTGACTTAAAAATGATCAGAGTAGAATTATTGCAGTAGAAATGAGATCTTTTAGATGAATGTGTGAAAAATCTGTGTATGATAGTGTCGAATGAAAATATAAGAAGCGAATGCGGTGCGAATAAATGGTGTTATGAATAAAGTAATGAAAGGAACATTAATATGGTTTAGATACATGGAAATAATTAATGAAGAAAGCATGGTAAAAAAAGTATATGTTAACGATGGCAATGGAACTAGAAATAGACGAAGACTGAGGAAATCGTTCAAACATCACATAATAGTTCCATTAAAATGCCTGGATTTGTTTTTAGGAATGCCAAGATATTTTCGAACACACAGGTACTTCGGGTGTTGTATAATTCTCTGGTAAGAAGTCGGCTGGAATATAGTTAGCGTTATTTGGTCACCGCCTGGGATCCGATATTCTCTGATGGTGGAGCGAGTGCAGAAAATTTTTTCTGCACTTTCTTTACCTCAGGGAGCGCGGTTATTACCCGTGGCTCTTTCCGACTGAATTCTTGCTAGGCATGCTAAGCTGGACAAAACAAAGCTGCTGACTGTAGGCCGAACGCAACATCAGATGAGAGTAGTGATGTCAGGAGTTCCACTAAAGAACACCAAGGAGTTTGTCTACCCCGGGAGCAAAATGACATGGGACGGTCGGTCTAAGAGCGAGGTCTAGGTTAGGCTTGCATCAGGCTAGGCTTGCATTTAATAAAAGGTCGAAAATAATAGAGTCAAATAATATAGACCTAAAACTGAGAACACTCCTCATCAAGACCTATGTATGGAGTGTCTTGATGTACGGCTGCGAGACATGGTGCCTATCCGAAAGGGATAAGCGGAGACTAGAGGCTTTTGAGATGTGGTCCTATAGAAGACTCTTTGGAATTTCCTGAAGACACCACATCACGAATGAGGAAGTTCTTCAAGGAATCGAAGGAGGAAGGCACCTGCTCAGGACCTTGTCCGAAAGGCGTGCAAGATGGATCAGCCATGTAATACGTCAAGAAGGTCTCTTGCATGCCATAATGGAGGGTATGATCGAGGGTACAAACTCTAGGGGACGCCCACGCCGAGAGTACCTGGAGGACCTGTTAGTGGACGTGCGCTGCTCATCATATGCAGATGTCCGAAAGGCGTGCAAGATGGATCAGCCATGTAATACGTCAAGAAGGTCTCTTGCATGCCATAATGGAGGGTATGATCGAGGGTACAAACTCTAGGGGACGCCCACGCCGAGAGTACCTGGAGGACCTGTTGGTGGACGTGCGCTGCTCATCATATGCAGATTTCAAAAGAGTCGCATAAGACAGGGAAGAATGGAAGAGAATAATAGAGGAAATTGCTGCAAACCAATCCCAGGATTGAAACCAGAGAAGAAGATGCTAAACTAACAATGATAGGAGAGAAGGAGGAATATTCACTTGGTAGTTCACTTCTTTCAGCTGATTGGCGGCCGTATACAAAACTCGGATGTCCTGAGTGATGTAGGTCTATTTGTCCCTGATAATCACCTTCGTCAAAGACAGCACAGATTTTTTTATTTGCTGCGCTGCAGAACCAACCTGCCAATGATTATGTCTGTGGGTAGGGCAATCTTATTCGCTTAATCGGGTCGCCTCGGAGGTGGACATATTTCGTGATAGTGTGAGTTGCCTCAGGGATGCAATATCAATGTTACGATTCTTTCTAATTCTTATTCTTAATGTTTCTTTGTGCTTCTCTTATAAATTCTTATAATGTAATTGCAAACGTTCTGGAATTATATGTCTGTAATGTTTGTGATTTTTATTCAAATAAATGAAATGAAATGAAAAGAAGCGATGCATGGTACTGCCAAAAAAGATTAAAGTACATAAGGGTTACTTTAGGATCATTAAGATGCTTTGGACACATGGAAATAAAGAATGAAGATAGAATGGTGAAGAAAGTATGCATGTAAACGAGATAAACGTAACTAAAAAGCAAGAATCTGGCAAAAGTAGAATGAAAGTAGAATAAATGCAGTAGAAATGAGATCTCTTAGACGTATGTGTTAGACGTATGGACATTAAAAGTAAATACAATGAACCGGTTAGAGGCATTTGAAATGTGGCTTCACCGAAGAATGTTCAGGATCCCATGGACAGACAGAGTGACGAACACAGAAGTCCTGAATCGTGCAGGAGTAAATAGAGAGCTGCTGACATTAATCAAAGTCCGCAAGAGAAGGCAGATGTCCTGGCTGCGCAATGTGAGGGAGTGGACGGGAATCGGAACTGTGGAGGAGCTGTTCCGGACAGCGCAGGATAGGGAGGAGTTTACCAGAGTGATCGCCAACGTCGGGGGACCTGACAGGGCACTTTAAGAAGAAGACGTATGTGTGATACTCTGTGTATGAAAGAGTGTCGAATGAAAATATAAGAAACGAATACGATATGGTTGAATAGTGATATGAATAAAATAATGAAAGGATCATTTATATGGTTTAGATACATGGAAATAATGAATGAAGAAGGAATGTTAAAATAAAGTATATGTTAACGATGTAAATGGAACCAGAAATAGAAGAAGACCGAGGAAAACGTGGCACGATCAAATAAATCAAAAATTGAATGTCGGCCATGTGAGGAGTCAGAGAAATCGGCGCGCGTGCATGACACGATGTATTTGACTTCTGAACGTACCTACTTTCACGCACGTTGATAAATGTTGAGAACCACTGTCCTAGACCAGCCCATCCATCTTCCTTAAGGAGGCAAATCGCATAAATCAGGGATTCAAACGAGAAAAATCATTGCAAATTTGATGAGGGTCGGATTACACTTGAAGATCTATTGTAGATCTTGCTGCCCTTATCACAGTTCACACTCGAAACAGAACAATCTTTACACTTGGATCACGGACTCAACACTCACACCAGTACTATGTAATTCAATTCGCTAGATTTTGTTTGAATAAAAATTTACTGTTAATTGTGATCGATTTCGACTGCTCACGACGTCTCCCCAGAGAGGTAGGCAGATACATATAATGGACCGCCATATTGTTCTTTCATGACATGAATGATTTGGGCATATAGCGAAGAAGGGTCATATCCAAAAATATAGTCATATCCAAAGAATAGACACCACTAGACTCCCCTATATTGCACTGCAAAATCAGTCTCTCACGGGACTCGTGGAAGACCTCCTTAAAGATGGAGGGACAACTGGGAATCTACCTTATAGGAAGAGCAACCCTCTGGAGAACAGACCACATAGGTATACAGTAAAGAAGAAGAAGACGAGGAAGAATCTGTATTATTATTTATTCATTTTTCATTTATTTATTTTAAACATATCTAAAGCATTACAGAACTTTTTTTCCAATACACTAAAGATACAAATTAGAGATACACAATAATAAGTAATACATAATAAATTAATAAAAAGAGCGAGAAACATAAGATGCATGACAAATTAATGGTGAGAAAATTAATGGTGAGAAAAGATGAGCCAAACTATCACAAAATATGTCAAACTCCGAGGTGATACGATTAAGCAAAGATATTGCTCTACCTACCGGCATAACCATTGGCAGGTTGGTTCTGCATCGTGGGAGATAAAACAATCTATGGCCCCTTTGTCGAAGATAATTATCAGGGACAAACAGACCTACATCACTCAGGATTTCTGAGTTGTGTATACAACCGCCTATCAGTCGAAAGAAATGGACACCCAGGTGAATGTCTCGTCTCCTCTCGAGTGACTGGTAGCCTAGCATCCCTAGCAAGAAATCGACAGAGAGAATGGACCGCCACACTACTCTATCCTGACATACCTCTCATGCTTCCTCCACATTCATACATCAATTCATACACGCACGTCGATTCTTCCGGCTTCTGACATGACCAACCTTTTATATTTGATGAATTTGGTCATGCCATGTTTTTCTCGGTTTATCTCGACTCCTTACTTCATTTACATCGTTAATGTATACTTTTTTAACCATTCTTTCTCCATCTATGCGCTCCATATGTCCGAGCCAACGCAGCGATCCTTTCATAATTTTGTTCAAAATACCTTCTTTCGCTCTACATTCCTTCCTAATATCAGCTTTTGAGATTTTGTCGTACCTATATCGTTCTATCGCATACGTCTTAGGGACCTCATCTCTACCGCATTTATTTTGCTCTCATCTTTCTTCTGTCAGTTCCATGTTTCGCTTCCATACATAAGGGTCGGGACCAGAACTCCATTGTGAACGGCCATTTTCGCTTTCATTGATAAATTATTGTTTCCAATAACCATTTTAGACGAAACAATTTCGAGAAAGAAGCCGACCGAAGAATTCAGTTGGGTTGGGCAGCCTTTGGGAAATTACGTCATGTTCGCACTTCCAAAATACCACAATGCCTCAAGACTAAAGTCTTCAACCAGTGCGTTTTGCCAGTCATGACGTACGGAGCCGAGACGTGGACATTGACAAAAGGTCTAGTCTACAGATTCAAGGTCGCCCAACGCGCAATGGAAAGAGCCATGCTTGGAATAACCTTGAGGGACAGATTTAGAAACGAATTTATTCGACAACAAACCAAAGTGACTGAGATGGCTCTACGGACAGGCGGGCTGAAGTGGCGGTGGGCTGGCCATATCTGTCGGAGAACCGACAGCCGATGGGGAATACGGGTTCTGGAGTGGAGACCGCGTACAGGATTCAATAGAGCTGGACGTCCCCCTGCCCGCTGGACCGACGATCTGAAGAGGATTGCTGGACATGGATGGATGGGAGCGGCAATGGATAGGGGGCGGTGGCGGACTTTGGGAGAGGCCTACATTCAGCAGTGTATGATCAAATCAAATCAAATCAAAATCAGTTTATTTTTCTCAAAAGACATTACAAACATTTTTTATAGTTTAAGGCATCTATTGAGAACAGGTAAAACATAAGGAATATATAATACCAGGAACGCATGAGAGATGGTTCGACATTAGGAATACAAAATACTCTCCAAAGTCAAGAGTATTTGTCTTCTGAATGTACTTTCACGAATATGAAAGACATCGATCTCCGAAGCGATCATGTTCAGCAGTTTGATTGCTCTCCCCACCGGCATCACCAGAGGCAGGTTGGTTCTGCATGCTGGGAGATAAAACAGTCTGTGCTGACGCTTTCGAAGATAGCCATCCGGAACATAAAGATGGATAGCCTCCAAGATGATGGAGTTCTCAAAGAATCCCCTGATAAGTCTGAAGAAATGGGTAAGTGTGCACCCATCCCTTCTTATCTGTAAACTATTGGTAAACTATGATGGACGGCTGATGATCATGAATAACTATTTTTAAAGCTCATGGAAATTCACATCACTTGAGGAGCAACCATCTGGAAAACAGACCACAAATGTGTACAGCAAGGAAGAAGAAGTTAAAACATTTTTTCGCGTAGGCTTTATGCAGAACCGTCCGTGATTATTTCTCTGTAACAGAATCTACGCAGATAACTCCGTAGAACAGAAAACCATCTCGCGCGTCTCTTGTGAATTGGAGTAAATTTATCGGACGGGATTTCAGTAGCGAAGTACCGAAGAATGAATGATGTTCCCACTCCAAGAAGGCAGCGGCGGTTCGCAGTTTCCAAATTTGAGTTTACTGAACTTAAAAAGAAACAAAAAAAATCTTAAGTCGACGACCTCTGTGGCAAAATGGCAACAGGTATGACTGATTGCCGTGGATTGACGTGGATTGCCCAATACACTTTAACCTTATACTGTTATTGTTTTTAGATTATTTACTCGTATACTTTATTCTGTGCCCTTCCCTCTACTCTAAACTTGCTGACCCCCTCTACTTTGCTCCACCCCAGATCCCCACATCCCTCCTCCTCCCTCATACTGTGTCCCGCCTTCCCCCATGTGAATAGTTCTAAGTGTGTATTATGTTTAAAACTAGGTGGTAAGACTCTATTTTGTAAAATTGTTATTATTTCTATATTTTTAAATAAATAGATGTTTACTTGTGGAAGGCGGGACACAGAAGGAAATACGAAGTAGAGTAAATGTGGCCTGGCATCCCATTGTGTTTGCGTAAATTAAATGCATGTCCCGGATAGACGGGGACAGGCGAGTACGAGCGAGGCTGACGAAAGGGTGCCGCTGCGCCCTATAACGGCCTCGAGTATGTGGTGGGAACCCTTCTGTGTTCCTCTATCTCTCTTTAAAACAGGTATGACTATCACCCATAAGGTAGCAGGATTGAGCTCCGGAGACTACAGCGCGATTCTCACGCCTTTTTTGGTCTAGTATAGAATTCACGTGAAATAAAATAGCGAAAGATTAGATCAAATACTAAATGTCGGCCACATGAGGAGTTTGATAAATAATCAGATATAATACTTTTTTTTAATTTCTGATATCAATAAAGGTGTCATACAGGGTTGCGTCATATCGTAGTATATAGGTACTACGTATTTAATGTCGTCAAGAAGGAGAAATCACACGTCGTTACCCTAAATAGTTTATAGTTTGTTCGTTTTTTTTAATTATTTGTAAGAAAAATAAATGTACGCCCTTGAGAAAGCCCTCTTGCCTTACGCCTCCCTTGACCCGTTCGGATGATGAATAGCTTATAAAACATCGGCCCGCAAGACGGATTGTATGGGAGCAAAGTGAGTTAGCCGAGCGAAGTCGCTCTATCAGCTGGTATTGTTTCTAATAACGCCTTGCCCGGGCGAAACTTCTGATTGATCGAGGGGGTGCTCCATTTTAATATTATCTTTCGTTCCATTCCGCCCCGCTTTGCCGAAAGTAAATTAGTATTATAATAATATTATTGTATTATTTAGTACACAGATTCCAAAACATTTTCAAATCACTGCCACCTTAATATTATAAAAAATATCATTTAAAAATGTCTAACATACTGTCTCGTATATAATTAATACGAATAAAAATGACGAGAATGTTTTTCTAGAGTTTTATTATAATTTCTTCTATGTTCGCCATACCATATGTTGTAGATGTTTTATTTGTCTTTTTTTGTAAACTTTGTATACACAATTTTTTTTTTAATTTCATAGCAGACATGAATTAAGTAAAACAATCCCCGTACTGACAGGTATACGACAAGGAGACAGCCTAAGCCCCTTTCTGTTCAATCTGATAATGGACAAACTTATAGGGGAGACCCAATCGCTACAACTGGGATATAGGATGGGAGAGCAAATTGTCAATGTGGTCTGTTATGCAGACGAAGCTATAATCATAGCTGAAAACAATAATGACCTACAAAAAATGCTAGACAGACTACATCACGACTGTAAGAAATACAACATGACGATCTCCATCGAAAAAACAAAATGTACGACCTTTTCCAAAACACCCAAAACATGTAACCTGGTTATAGAAAATCAACCCATAGAACAGGACAGGACCTTCAAGTATCTAGGCATAGACCTGGGGGAGAGCTGATCTGCGGGAAGAAATACAAGCCCTAGTAAACAAGACAGCTGCAATCTCTGGGGCTCTAAAATCCACAATATGGAAAAACAAAGACATGCCCATTAAGAGTAAGATGAGAATCTATAAAACATGCATAAGATCAATAATATCATATGGCGTCGAATCAAGGGCAGACACAGTAAGGACCAAACAAGTTTTGAGAGATGAAGACACTGAGGACGAAAGCATGCAAGACGCTGAGAGATCGCGTAAGGAACACGAAAATAAGAGAGATATGTGAGGTTGAGGATATTATAAGATGGAGCAGACAGCAAAAAGGGACTGGTACGGGCATGTTAAAAGAATGGACATTATCAGACTCCCCTATATTGCGTTACATAATCAGCCTCATGGGACTCGTCTTCGTGGAAGACCTCCCAAAAGATGGAAGGACAGCTGGGTGTCTAACTCACAGGAGGAGCAACACTCTGGAGAACAGACCACATAGGTCTACAACAAGGAAGAAGAAGAAATGTTTTGCCTTTCTGAACATAAACAAATGTTATTATTATCATAATAAAAAACTTTATACAATTAAACATTATAAATCTATTTAAACATCAATGTAAGGTTACATTTTGTAACCAAAATGTGTGTAAATACTATTTGTATGATAGAGTGTCGAATGATACGAGAAGTGAATGTGGTGCAAATGTTGGTGTTATGAACAAAATAATGAAAGGATCATTAAGATGGTTTGGACACATTGAACGAATGAATGAAGAAAGAATGGTAAAAAATTATATATAAACGATGTAAATGGAACCAGAATAGAGGAAGACCGAAGAAAACATGGTACGATCAAATAAACCAAATATTAAATGTCGGACACGTGAGTAGTCAGAGAAATCGGCGTGCACGACACGATGTATGAATTTTGAGGAATCGAGAGAAATATGTCAGGAAAGAAAAGTGTGGCAGTCCATTCTTTCTGCCCCTTAGGGGAGACGGCGTGATGGTTAGATAGTTAGTTAGAGTTTTACACCATTTTCTAAGAAAAAAATATATATTACTATGATGATTGAACCTACGTACGTAAATCAAGAGTCAAGCGCTCTATACTTTAGACACCCGCGCAAATTTGAGTGCAATGACTCAAAAGCGACTCGTGACAAAATACCAAAACAAAGAAAAGAAAATTCGAATCCGGGATCAAATAAAAAGCCGAAAAACCATTTAATTTGCACAAAAAACTTTTTTTTACTACAATCAACTATGACTCTTGCATTTGCGGTCCGTTCTCGGTGAATTGATCTTCGGTTGTCGGTTAATCCGACGCCGACGGGTTCATGCAGCTGTGACGGCCATGAAGTTGACGCGGTCGGCGGGAAAAAAGGCGGCAAAAAATCCAGCAAGACAGCGAGGGCATGGCATTACGAAAGTAACCTTTAAGCATTCTAGAAATTGCATCTATTGCGTGGCAGCTTTGAATATGTTTCAATGTTTAACGGCATCGTTAGATCAAAATTAGAATACGCGAGTGGTGTATGGTCTCCATACCAGCACAAGTATGTGGAGGTATTAGAACAAATCCAGAAAAAATTTCTGAGATACCTCTACATGCTGATGAATGGGGTATATCCGAGGTTTATGCACCACAATGATCTATTGATTAACACAGAGTACCGCAGTCTCGAATCAAGAAGAAAGGGTACATTGATGATCTTAGGATTTAAAATACTCCGTAACCTCATTGATAGCCCATACCTCTTAGAGTGTTATGGTCTCAATGCACCGGACAGGTATGCTCGCGCTAGAAGACACGATCTGTTGTGCATACCGCATAGCAGGACAAATGTCTTGGCGCAGCATACAATGACTCGGGGTATGGTGCTCTTGAATGAGGTGTCAGTCGATGTGGACATTTTCCAAATGACCTATATGTCCTTTAAGGAACATATAGGTACATACCACAACTGTTAAATATTGTTTTATTTTATTTTAATTGTTGTATTTTAACATGTATTTTAAAATGTATGTAAAATGCATGCAAAATTTATGTAAATTGTATACAGTAATAGGGTCATAAAAACCTGTTGTATACAAAAAAAAAAAAAAAATTGTTTTATAAGTCAGTAAAACACTGTTGAAACTCAAAATTTGAATATTTTTTGTGAATGTATACTTATACTTGTATACGAAATCCTGGGTTTTCAACAAAGGGTGGTTAATTCAAATTTCGTATTCAGTTTCCAGTTTGCGTCTTCGTCTCTATTGAGATACAATTAAATTTGAATTAACCACCCTTTGGTGAAAATCCAGGATTTCGTATACAAGTATAAGTATACATTCACAAAAAATATTTGTAATTATTCTGGTCATTTCTTTGGCATATAGAAAGGAATAATACTCCTGGCGGCTTCTAACAATACGTTAATAGGCGACAGCCTTCGCATTGTGTTAATAAGGTAGTTTGCTAAATGCTGAAAATCATTCTCCATAGATGGCGTTAAGTGGATGGATTGTATAGGTGAATCTTGAAAAAGATTCACAAGTGTAATCAAATCTACATAGATGGCCAATTAAAACTGACACGTGAAGATGGATATGGATTTAAAGTATATGTACAGCTTCCAAAATTTGTCATGCATGATCATAATAACAAAGGTGGAATGGGGAATGTTGTAATTACATAAAGCGTGCGCTTAACCCAACCAATGACAGGTCATAAGTCCTGTAAACACCTTGATTATCCATATTCAGTTTCCAGTTTGCGTCTTCGTCTCTATTGAGATACAATTAAAAATCAAAATTTGAATATCGTTTTCCAGAAAAATAAGGTAACATTAAGTTAATTTTATTTATTGATGGTTGAGGTATTAGTTTTCTAAAACTCCATTATTAATTTTTTTTTAAAACTGCTTACGAAACGAAACTTCAAAAAAACGATAGGAGCAACCTTTCGGCGTGGATGAGATCATAATGTTACATGATATTGTAATATGTTACTTTTATTTTCACGTTAATTTTGTTCTTATTTCTACTACTATTATTATGTTTAACTCTCAATCATTTTATTTGACCATATTTTACCTTAGCTTAAATTCAATTAACCGTTTATTGTATTTGTGGTAGCATGTAATTGGCTTTATTTATCATTTTTCTTAGTGTTTCTTAATTAATATATTGATATCGCTGTATGCTGCCCTTACCGAATAAATAAATAAACAATAATAGAAAACAAGTATATGAGAACTGACAGTAAGGTCAGAATACTAACAACACATTTTTTTCAAATTGATTCGGGGCTCTATTGAGAACCCCTATGTTCTGGAGCAAATAGGTCTTTTTGTTCCTGATAACTACCTGCGACAGCGCCGACATCAATTGTTCTTTACTCCGTCACGCAGAACCAACCTGCCTTTGGTGATGCCAGTAGGAAGAGCAATTCGGACGCTGAATCTAATCATCTCGGATTTGGACATTTTCAGTATCAGTGAGGCAGTATTCATAAAAAAAATATTGCAAACTCTGGAAAGAGTACTGCCTCACTGACGTCGACATATTTGGATTCCTTCTGATATGGTTATTATGTTTTGTGTCCAAATGAGTCGCCTAAATTGTTTATCGTTTGTAATGTCTCATTTGTAAATGTATAGATAAATAAATCTAAAACCTGCGTAAGGCCTATACTGACATATAGCACTGAGACCAGAGCGGATACCACAATAACGAAGGCTAAAGTACGGGTGGCATGGATGAGGACGCTGAGGATGATAGCGGGAAGGACTATTCGAGATAGGGTGAGGAACACGGCTATCCGCGAGATCTGCAAGGTGGAGGATGTCGTGAGATGGGGCAGACAGACAACGCAGAAGATACTGGAATGCGCACGTGCAGAGGATGGATCCCACCAGAATCACACACGCTGTGGCGCATCAGATTCCTGACCCCGATAAAATAAAATAAAAACTAAAATCGATTTATCCCAAAAAAAACACTTTTACACAATGCGTTACATGACCATAATTCCTATTCATAATTAGTTACCTGTCCTCCATCCATCCCATCCCAATTTATTCATTCTTACTTAACATCTTCCCGCCTCCCTCATACACCATATTCTTCCTGTTTTAAAATTTAGTTTGTTGTATATTTTTCCTATTGTGTATTGTGAAATGTGTGTTTTATATAATTTTAATGTGTTTTTTTTTTACTAATTTAAGGTGTGCTTTATATAATATTTACTTCTGATTTTATTTCATAATAAAGAGATGTGAGGCCGCGCGGGAGATATATAAGGTTAAAAGAATAGATTAAATGTGGTCTGTCACCCTTTTGATTGATGACAAGAAAAGGCTAAATTAAATTAACGTAAGTCCCGGATGGACAAGGAACAGGCCTAGATAGTGCAGCGAGACTGACGAAAGGGCGTTGCTGCGTCCTATAACAGTCTCGGGTGGTGCTGGGAACCTTATATATATGACCATAATTCATTGGAAATAACATAACAATAACAAAAAAATCCTGTATATCAGGAAAGAACAATGTGGTGATCCATTATTTCTGTCTACCTCTTCGAAGAGACGGCGTGATGGTTAAATAGATTTTAATTGTAGTCTAACATTAAGTCATCCAAGAAACAGTTCTCAAGTATTTATAAATTAGCTAAGAATGTTTTCTTACTGTAAATATATAAAAAAATGTGAAAATGATTTTCTCATCTCGCCTCCAGCCAAGCGAGGCTGTCGCGTGATATGGCATTGTTAGCAGCTCTTACCACAGGCAGGTTATTGGCGTGTCAATGCGTGAGGCCTATACATGGCATTGTTCACCAGCTACAGATGTTTGATGTGATAAATAAGCATTTTTAGATTTCTTTCAATTGTAGAGAAACGGTATGCAGAATTTTTAATGTGATTTTGTTGTCTTTATATTACTTATTTACTATCAAACCAACATGCCGTCTCCCCGAAGGGGTAGGCAAAATAGTGATCTAACACGCGTTTCTTTCCTGACCTATTTCTCTTAATTCCTCAACATAGTGTTATGCACGCACATCGATATCTATAACTCTTTATATGGCCAATATTCAATAATAATAGAATCAAATAATATAGACCTAAAACTGAGAATACTCCTCATCAAGACCTATGAATGGAGTATCTTGATGTACGGCTGCGAGACACGGTGCCTATCGGAAAGAGATAAACGGAGACTAGAGGTTTTTGAGATGTGGTCCTATAGAAGACTATTAGGAATTTCTTGGAGAGACCATATCACGAACGAGGAGGTTCTTTAATGAATCGAAGGAGGAAGGCACCTGCTCAGGACCTTGTCCGAAAGGCGTGCAAGATGGATCGGCCATTTAATACGACAAGAAGGCCTCTTGCATGCCATAATGGAGGGTATGACCGAGGGGACAAACTCTAGAGGACGCCCACGCCGAGAGTACCTGGAGGACCTGTTGGTGGACGTGCGCTGCTCATCATATGCAGATTTCAAAAGAGCCGCACAAGACAGGGAAGAATGGAAGAGAAGAATAGAAAAAAATTGTGCAAACCAATCCCAGGACTGAAACTTTCTAACTTCTTACTAAATTAAATATTTGATTAATTTAATCGTGCCACGTTTTCTTCGATCTCCCTATTTTTCTAATTCCGTTTTCATCTATAACATACATTTTTTACTAATAATTATTTCTAGGTGTTCAAACCATCTTAAAATATCTCTCATTATTTTGTGCATAACACTATCATTCACACCGCATTTACTTATATTTAAATTCGACACTATTTCATACTGAAATTTTATTACACATTCGTTTAAGAGATCTCATTTCCACTGCGTTTATTCTACTTTCATCATTCTTTTGCTGGTTCTATGCTTACTCGTGACAAGTGATATGTAGTAAATCTATCACCATTTTAATGTCACGAAAATTCTACAAGACAGTGTGACAATCACACTGCAATCGCTGGAAAACGAACCCGGGACCTTCGATGTGGCAGTCAAAGCATTTATCAATCCCCCACGAAGGTCGTCAATATGAAGTAATAATAATTAGAATTTTGCTACATCCAAATTTCAGGTGAAAGCGGAAAAACAAATTAGGAAAATTCGTGGAAAATTCGGTGCGAAATACTCGTATGTAACAAATGTCCGTGTGGAATGTAAATAATTAAAAGTTTGATTGGAAATTTGGCGCGATATTTATTTTTTTAAGAGAAAATTAAATCGAGTGTTTCTGAAAGGCTTCATGATCGATTTTCCACGAATTTTTCGTTCAATTTTTTTCTGGTGTGATTTTAAATTAATACCCTTGATTCAAC
Organism: Lepidostoma basale; assembly: GCA_022606425.2. NCBI lineage: Eukaryota > Metazoa > Arthropoda > Insecta > Trichoptera > Lepidostomatidae > Lepidostoma > Lepidostoma basale. The sequence continues at coordinate 8,196 of JAHDVF020001221.1, read as the reverse complement.
ACGTATGAATTTCGAAGTTTTCCCGGAAATACGATAATAATTATTTAAAAAATATTGTATAAAAAACATTATGTAAGGTATTATGAACAAAATTATGAAAGGATCGCTGTGTTGGTTCGGACATATTGAGTGCATGGAGGGAGAAATAATGGTTAAGAAATATTACGTTAACGATGTAAATGGAGTACGGAGTCGAGTTAGACAGAGGAAAAATGGCATGTCCAAATTAATCAAATTTTAAAGGTTGGTCATATGGTCATGTTAGAAGTCGGAAGAATCGACGTGCGTGTATGACTCGCTGTGTAATGTGGAGGAAGCTAGAGAGGTGTGTTCAAGGATAGAGTAGTGTGGCGGTCTATTCTCTTTGCCTACCCATTCGGAGAGACTGCGTGATAGTAAGTTAGTTAATTATTTTTTTGTTTATATCGGAATGATTTTTAATAACATTGTGTTTTCGCAACACAGCTCGCAGCTTCACGAAGATGTTTCGGATTGTACATGTCCTTCTTCATGTCGCAATCTTAACTATTGAACAATACGTATACACTAAATGAAAGTGGGGTAGAGATAAATCGAAAGTTAGGGGTAATTTTTATTTTCACATATCAAAAAATTAACACCAAGTTAAGTAAAATTATATAGTAGTATTTTATGTATTTTGAATGGTTTCGCAATTTCTAAATTAATTTCTTCTATAAAATCAGTCAGATCATGTAAACAACAACAATTTATAATTTTTTTATAAATATGTATCTTTACTGTTGTCCGAAACATGTCTATTTAATTTTATTGTTTTAATAAAAGTGTTGTATACCTGTTTACAAAGTGTATAAAAAAGAAGAATAGAAATAAATCTAAATTAATTATTTATTATTTCTGTTTCATAAATAATGTATTTAGTATGATAATTCTTCCGGCCCATCAAATTTATGTAATTTTTATTATTTTTATTTTATTACTCTGGTATTCGTTATAACGACATTATACCACGCTAAATCGCTGCTAATGAATGACGATTTTTTTAAAATTAAAACACATTTTTTTCACTTGTGTGTTTTTCGACTTAAAAGAGGAATAAGTGTTTAATTCATAAAAAAAATCGTGGTAATGGAATTCCACAGTGATAACGGGAGATAAAATCAGTTTTAAGAGCGACATTGCTTTGAACATATACCTTTCAATGGCCATATTTTTTTTATTTTCAACATATTCTTCAGATACGAAAAAATATATTTAAATTTACACCAGTGAAAACAAATTGAAACTTACATGTGAAATCTTTCATAGGACTTTAACATATATACAACCTCCAAAAATTTGTCATACATGGTCATTAAGAAAGGTGGAATGGGGAATGTTGTAATTACATAAAGCGTGCGCTTAACCCAACCAATGACAGGTCATAAGTCCTGTAAACACATTGATCAACCATATTCAGTTTCCGATTTGCATCTTCGTCTCTATTGAGATACAATTAAATCATGAATTGATAACCCACGGTGGGTGAAATCCAGTATTCGTTTACAAGTATAAGTATACATTCACAAAAAAAAAAAAAAATACTAGAAATACAGATGAATAACTTTAAGAATTAAGTGTGGTTTTTACGACAGTAAAACAAGATAAAATAAAAAAAATAGTGACAAATTAAAAAAAGCCTAATAGGGTTTTTATTCTTTAAAAACAAACGTTGGGGGTTGAAATTTATTGCATTTTCGCAGTCGTAAATTTTGTAGGAATTTATTCGGCAATTTCCACGAAAAGACGCGGTGGAAAATAGTATTATTTGTTCGGGTAGTTAGTGTACCGGAAAATGGTCGGAAAAAAGGGTGACATCCTATTTCTATTCATTGCGGAAAACGAACTTGAAAACCCTAAATATATAACCGCACCACCATGAAATATAAGAATTATTTAAATGCTTTATAACCACACAATTATTTTTCATTTATATATTTTATTGCTTTATATTCTAAATTTAAATGTGTAGCTGTTTTTTTTTCAGGGAACCATTTTAAGTATCCGCAATTATTATTTGTAATGTTCTATACGAACGGATAGTGACGTCGAAAGAAGGGTTGGTGCGGGTAACAAAGTGAATGGAGCTTTAAAAATAGTTATTGGAAACAAGAATTTATCAATGAAAGCGAAAACGGCCCTTCACAATGGAGTTCTGGTCCGAACCCTAATGTATGGAAGCGAAGCATGGAACTGGCAGAAGAAGGATGAGAGAAGAATAAATGCGGTAGAGATGAGGTCCCCAAGACGTATGTGTAGTAGAACGATATACGACAGAATCTCAAATGCTGATATAAGAAACGAATGTAGAGCGGAAGAAGGTATTATGAACAAAATTATGAAAGGATCGCTGCGTTGGTTCGGACATATGGAACGCATGGATGGAGAAAGAATGGTGAGAAAGTATACGTTAATGATGTAAATGGGGTACGAAGTCGAGGCAGACCGAGGAAAACATGCCATGACCAAATTAATCAAATTTTAAAGGTTGGTCATGTTAGAAGTCGGAGGAATCGAAATTGCGGGGAAACGGCGTGATGGTTTGTTGTTGTTGTTGTTGTTCTATTTCATAAAAGTGTTAATGAATAAAATAAATATGAACTGCTCCGAAAGGAAAATCTTTCGCAGAATCCTCGGTCCCATTAAGGATAGTCAGAAGTGGAGAAGGAGATACAACACAGAGCTCTACGATCTATACCAGGATGTCAGCGTGGTCAAGTTTATAAAGATTAACAGACTGCGCTGGCTAGGGCACTTGCACCGCATGGGGGATCTGGAGCTCCCCAAAAGAGTCCTGTTAGATACTCCAATAGGGTGAAGAAGCGTCAGCAGGCAGAGACTGCGATGGTTGGAGCCGTGGTGACTGTCGGGTCCTGGAGCAGCAAGACTGGGAGGTGGCGGCCAGAGACAGGACGAAATGGAGACGTGTCTTGAAGAATGCTAAGACCCACGAAGGGTTGTAACACTGGAGAAGAAGCCAATATCCATACCTCCAAACTACGATACTCTCCCTCGATGTCCCGCCGTACACACATAGCAATACAACAGCAAAAGAAAATACACAATTGATACATAAATAACATATGTTAGAGAAAGAATAAAAAAAGTGTTGTCTGGGTCCCCCTTGGTTGCAAATATACATACATTTTTTTTAAACGTCTTTGAAGTTTCTTAAATTTAACGTCACTATCTTCATACTTAATACTAATATGGAGGCTATTCCACGTCAACAAACCCACAACGCTGAAAGCACGATCATAGAAACTTGCTTTATTGGCTCTGACTGGAATTGTTATATTGTTTGCACTTATTTCTACTGTACGGAGTGAACGTTGCCTTTCCGTTGGCATGGGTGTCACGCAGAGATCCGATATATACGCTGGCGCTCTCTGGTGTCGAGCCTTAAACACTGTCAAACACAATTTATTTTATATATTCAAATATGAATCTACAACATAAAGTGAAGGCGTAACGTCAGGACTCCGGGGAGCACACTTTGAGAACCGCTGTTATAGACGTTCAACTATAGGAAAGGCACTAATTGTCTGTCTGCCATAATTAGTATTATAAAACAGTTTGTAAGAAATCAATATGGAAATTTTATTTTCCATACATAAGACGTGAAAGTTAATTAATTATCTTATGAATGAATAGCGTTGAATAGCAACAAGTGTGGAGCAGTGAGAAGTGAAATGGTCTCATTATATGATCATTACTCTATTATTCTACGTAACCTAGCTTTTTGCAAAAAATTCTTCTTGGTGTTTGCGGCATTTTGGCCTTTGAGTATATTCCTGTATTCTTAATATTTTTATTGTCCTATCGTTGATTATCTTTATACTTGAATTCTTATTTATAATAGTGTCTTTCTTCTTTAATAATCTACATATATACACGTAATAACAATTGAATTTATATTGATTCTTATGACATGTGAGAGGTAGCTAATCTATCGCTATTTTATAACTAAAACGAATGAAAAACGTATGTTTTCCAGAAGATTTATTATAATTTATGTGAATAACCGGTTTCGCCTATCTAAGCCATTATCAATATGACATTTGATAATGTCTTTGACATGCGATACATATGAATGGCATGTTCCACATCTCAAAAGCATTACAAATGTTACAATCGATGTGCGTGTATGACTCGCTGAATGAATGTGGAGGAAACTAGTGGTGTGTCAGGATCGAGTAATGTGGCGGTCCATTATCTCTGCCTTCCCCTTCGGAAAAACGGGCTGGGTTTACTATTCTTCTTCTTCTTCTTCCTCAGCCTATTCCCGTCCACTTCTGGACAAAGGCCTCCTCCATTCGCTTCCATGTCACTCTGTCCTGTGCAGACTGCATCCAGGTTATTCCGACGTGTCTGTTTAGATCATCCTTCCACTGTTGTTGCGGTCGCCCTGCACTTCTCTTCGCCGTCCACGGTCTCCAAGTCAGCAGTCTTCTTGTCCATTTTTCATCTGCGCTTCTGGCTACGTGACCTGCCCATTACCATTTTAGTCGCCACCCGGTGGATTATGTCAATGGCCTTTGTTTTTTCTTTCACCGTATCGTTTCTGACTCTGTTTCTTAGGCTTATTCTTACTTGGCTTTTTCCATGGCTCTTTGGATCACTCGTAGTTTCTCGGCACTTTGTTTGGACAATGTAACAGTTTCAAGACCATAATTACCAACTGGCAGAACGCAGGCTACATAGACTTCTCGTTTCAGGTTGATCGGTATTTTCCGGGTTTTAAGGATGATACTCATGTTTCCGAAAGCTTCCCAGCTTAGCCCAATTCTTCTTTTTAGCTCTGCGGTTTGGTTATCTCGGCCCAATCGGATATTGTGTAGGAATATTGTGTATTGGGAATACTATTGTATATTTTTATTATTCTGACTATCACGTAATACTTAGCGGCTCATCGATATTCATCACTAGAGTGTAATAATTGCGATACTATATTGCTGTGTTAGACAATATACTATATAATTAGTTTTATATAAGTTGCAAGTTACTTCCGTTCCCGTTGAAGCCACTACTGAATCGAATTTGCATACTTTTAGGGTCATCAAAAGTGAACGGATATTTCAAAAAACATTAAAAAAACTAACTTACCATCACGCCGTCTACCCGTAGGGGTAGACAAAAACCTATCCAAAAAGCTAGAATGGCAGTGTAATATGGTGTTCTTCAACCGACCCTTATGTATGGAAGCGAAGCAAGGAACTGGCAAAAGAAGGATGAAAGTAGAATAAACGCAGTAGAAATGAGATCTCTTAGACGAATGTGCGGATTCTCTGTGTATGATAGAGGGTCGAATGAAAATATAAGTAAATGCGGTGCGAATGATGGTGTCATGAACAAAAAAATAAAAGGATCATTAAGATGGTTTGGACATATGGAAAGAATGAATGAATGAAGAAAGAATGGTAAAAAAATGATATGTTAACGATGTAAATGGAACTAGAAATAGAGGAAGACCGAAGAAAACGTGGCACGATCAAATAAATCAAATATTGAATGTCGGCTATGTGAGGAGTCAGAAAAATCGACGCGCGTGCATGACACGATGTATGTATTATTATTATTTTGTTGAATCGTTCTTTACATCATGACAGCATGAGCCAAATCGAAGTAAAGGGTATTATAGCTATCATAATGATTCTCGTGACATGTAATAGGTAGATATCGTCATTTTATTGTCACGTGAATTCTACACCAGACCAAAGACAGTGTGATAATCACACTGCCCTCGCCGGAAATCGAACCCGGATTCTTCGGGGTGGCAGTCAATGCACATACCACTCGGCCACGAAGGTCGTCAATGTATGAGGAAGCGAGAGAAATATGCCAGGAAAGGAAAGTGTGGCAGTCCATTCTTTCTGCCTACCCCTCCGGGGAGACGGCGTGATACGTGTTAGTAAGTTAGTTAGTTTTATAATATACTCGTATTTTATGTGATGGACATGTTTCGCCTGTATAAGGCGTTATCAAATAGCCTTCGGAATAAAATTTTAATTGTGCCAGCCCTGATTTTATATATTTTTAGATAGAAGGAAGCGTCACACTCCGCGAACGTTCTATAAAAAGTACAATGCATAATTATTGAACAATATCCATTTTAAAATAATCATATTATTCACTAAGAATATTTAATTAATTATAGCTCATATGTAGCAATGAATTCGGCCTCGTTATACGAAATTTCAATACTAATAAATCTCGCATTCCGCGCAACCCTTCTGACCAACTATGTATACCAGAGGTTCCCAAACTTTTTTGTCCCGTAGGCCCCTTGCAGATTTTTTCTATTTTGTCTAGACCCCCTCCTTTCCTAATATTGATTTTTTTTACCAAATTCATCTATAACCATATAATTAGTTTTTGAAGAAGACACAGGGCTAAATCAGGCCAACAGAAAAAATAAATAAAAAGTCTGGAAAATATCCGAAATTCGTTGTCGACGTTTTTTGAACACTATGATACTTTTTATTTGTTCCAATGAAAATTTTATTAATTTCTTCAATATTATTTTCAAGTTCTTGCTGGTTAAGTGCCTAACTACAGCTAATTTAAAAAACGGTGGATACGTGTAACATAAACTAAATAAACACAAAAGTCCAGATTGTCCATGTCAACATGTGCAACATCGAAAAAACATTATGTGCTAAATTAAAAAAACGGTGGATACGTGGAACATAAATTAAATTGACAATATGTGCACCATCTAAAAAGAACAATTTGTGTTAAATTATTTTCATTTTGTTATTTTATTTTATATCATTGTATTTTATATTATTTATTTTAGATTTATTTTGTGGGTGTTGGACGATCGAAGTGTGCGCGGGAGATGCCTATTGGTGGCGATGAGGTTCGCAACCCATCACACCGCGTCTCCCGCGGGGCGAAAAGAGAAGGATGGAGTGCCGCATCAGTAAAAGTGTGACAGTCCATTTTTTCTGCCTACCCTTTCGGGGAGACGGCGTGATGGTTACTTAATGATACTTTAATGGTATTATGAACAAAATAATGAAAGGATCTTTAAGATGGTTTGGACATATGGAAAGAATGAATTAAGAAAGTATGGTAAAAAAAATATATGTTAACGATGTAAATGCAACCAGAAATAGAGGAAGACCGAGGAAAACGTGGCATGATTAAATAAATCAAATTTTGAATTTCGACCATATGAGGCGTCAGAGAAATCGACGCGCGTTCATAACACGATGAATGAATGTTGAGGGAGCGAGATTAATATGTCAGGAAAGAAAAGTGTGGCAGTCCATTCTTTCTGCCTACCCCTTCGGGGAGACGGCATGATGGTGAGTTAGTTAGTTAATAATACTTATAGATTATTAACTGCTAAATTTACAACACTATTATAATGTGACAATTTAAAATCCTTCACTTTTTGAGAAGGTTGCGACAACTGTTCCTATTTTCACAAATGAGCCAAAATAATTGAATTTCTGCTTTTTTTCTTTTTTCTATTGGCCTGACGTACCTTTGGATCAGCTTCAAAAACTAATTTTATATTATAGTAATACGGAATCGAAGCAAGAGCAGACACTGTCAGAACCAAACATCTCTTAAGAGTAGCAGAAATGAGAACATTGCGACCTATTATGGGGAGAACCCTTAGAGATAGGATACCCAACGAAGAAATTCGCAAATCCCGCAAAGTTGAAGACATAGTGAGATGGAGTAGGCAGAGAAGACGATTCTGGAGGGACCACATCGAGAGAATGGATCCAGCAAGGATTCCTAGTATCGTGATGCACGAGACTCCAGAGGGCCGTCGATCAGCAAGACGACCACCAAAGAGATGGAGAGAAGGCTTACTTCCTTCCTTACAAAGACTTACGTCTTTGTCACAGAAAGAGAGTTCATATCCTGCATAAACAGATGCAAAATCTACAAACAGAAAAAGAAGAAGAAGAAGAAAGAAGATGAATTTGAAAAAAAACAATATCTAAATTTGAGACATTTTAATTTAAACGAAACAAAATGTAAATCTAACATTTTTACATAAATATTTGTGAAATGTATACTTATACTAATAAGTATACATTTCACAAATATTTGTAAATATTCTGGTCAATTATTTGGCGTATAAAATAGGAATGGATACTCCAGGCGACTTCTAACAGTGCGCTGGGAGGCGGTAGCCTCTTCGCATTGTGTTAA